>JAJEJO010002844.1:0-20049 GCA_020662805.1 Glaucomys volans | reverse complement strand
GGTGTCCTATAAACATAAATTCATCATACATCCCAGGAATTCCACTCCTGGGGAGTGACCCAGGAAAAACAACAACATATGTTCACAAAAGGCTTGTACAAAAATATTCATAGCAGATTTATCCATAATAGTCCAAAACTGGAAACAGCCCACAGCTCCAAAAACAGGAGAACAGATAAACTCAGGTTTGCCATACAATGTCATACTACTTAGCAGTAAAAGGGAACCAAGTACTGACATCTGCAACAACAAGGGGGAATCACAAAACCATTCTTGCTAAATACATATTATATGATTCCATTATATGAAGCGATAGGACAGGCCAAAGCAATCTGTAGTTGAAAAATCAAAATAGTGGTTTTCTCTGGAGAGCTGGTGATGGAGACGGACTTGGAAAAAACATAAGGGAACTTTTTCAGGGTGATAATGTTTTGAATCTAAATGGGTGTAGGTGATACAGGTGTATGCATTTGTCACAACTCAGAGAATGGACACTTAAGATCTATGCATTTCATTGAATAGAAATATTACCTCAAATGGAAACAAATATTTAACTAATGATATACAACTGAAGTATTGTGGGGCATTGTAGTAACACCTGCAATTTATTCTAAAATGCATCAGAAAAATAGGATGGGTTAATGAGTGGATGGAGGAATGTGGGGTGAATGGACTATGTGGTAAAGCAAGTCAAATAAAATGCTAATCGTAGGCTCTAGCGGGTGGTTATATGACTGTTCACTGCAAATTTTTCTGAATGAGATTCTTCACAATCAAATGATGGGATGGAGGTAAAGTCTACTTATTTATACATTCCAAGGAAAGTAATTCCATTTTGTGGCCCATTCTTGTGGGATATTCCTCCTTACTGCTACCCCAAATCTCAGAGCCTACAGTTCTAGTCTACTGCCATTCGGTGAAGGGGGTCCCCCACTCCCCACTTGGTAGCTGATTCAAACAAGGTATTCACAGTCAACTCTTGAGATGTCAGATTAATTAGTTACCTGATTAACAAGAGGGAGAAACAGAAAATAGCACATTTGATATAGATGTGTTACTTACTTACACCCGCAGTCTAAATGCAAAACTATTAGAACTGTCCCTGTGGGCCCATCTCGGGTTTTGTGCTTGCTTGTGTGTGTCCTTTCCTCTGTCCATCTTTGTTTCACCTGGGGGTGTGCAACCTCTTCTGTGGGACCACCTTGGCCACATGACCAACCACACAGATACTAGGGCACCAGCAGCAAGAGGTATCAGAAAACTGAGGAAAATTCAGCTCTGATGAACTTCTGCAGAATTCTGCCCCTGGAAAATCTATGTTAATTTCAGCAGACATCCTCCTTTTTTTCCCTATGGATTGCTGAATTGTGACCCCTTGCCCCAAATTCATATGCTGAACCCCCAAGACCTCAGAATGTGACTATATTTGAAAGAGGGTCTTTAAAGAGGCAATTAAGATAAAATGAGGTCATTAGGGTGGGCCCTAATCCAATATGACAGACGTCCTTATAACAAGAAATTAGGACACAGACACACACAGAGGAAAGACCACGTGAAGACACAGCATGAAAGCAGCTGTCTGCAAGCCAAGGAGAGAGACCTCAGAAGAGGCCAACTGCTGACACCTTGATCTTGGGCTTCCAGGCTCCAGAAGTGTGAGAAAACAAATTCCTGTTGCTTGAGGCACCCAGGCTTTGCTATGGCAGCCATGGCCAATACATACAATGATTTTAATATTGTTCTTGTTTTAAATTACAAATCTGATGGGCATAATAATATTTTTGTTGCTTAGGGCTTCTAGAGTTTTTATTTTAGCAGAGAAAAAATAAAGGATTATATGCTGAATCCTTTATCTACTCATTCCTGGAATGAAGATGCATTACCATTTTGTCCCATGCAAAGATCTTTAAGAAAGAGAAGAAAAGTATTGCAGATAAAGTTCAGACCCTATGCCCCTTCCTTTCCTCTTCCTTTCTCCCTACAGACAAAGCTATAGGGAAACTGGTTTTATCTAGTCCATAATTTTATCTTTTTACTACATAACCGTGTCCATAAACAATACATTGTATCAGTTGTGATATTTAACTTACAAATATGGCATGCCATTCTGCAATTTCCTTTTCTTTCCCATTAGTATTATGTTTTCAAAATATAGCCATGTTACTACACAGAGAGCAGGGTTTTTATTGTAGCTGCTATATAGGATTCCATCATTTCAATGTGCCATGATTCATCTCTCGATTCAAATGTCTCCTGATGACATTTTGGATTGTCTCCAATTGCTTTGCTTCTGCACCCACTGCTGCAATAAACATGGGACCACAGGCTCTGTAGGCAGCCTGGGTCTGAATCCTAACTGTCGTTTACAGCTCTAGCCTGAGGCAAGCTCTTGCATCTTTCGGTCTCTATATCCTCATCTGTAAAATGAGAGCCATTCTCCATGCATGTGGTTGTTGTCCTGATTAAATGAGCTACTGCATAAACCCCAAGGCGTGAAGAAAAGGCACTCAACAAACCACAGCCGCAGGGGCTGCAAAGATAGAACTATGCATAAACGGAGTCTGGACAACAAAGAGTATTTCAAAGGTAATACCAGCGTCATAGAGAAGATCCAGTTGAGCAGAATGAAGTACAGAGGACTGCCAGGCAGGGGAAGCAGTTGGACCAAAAGACTCAAAGTGGGAAACGCTCAGGAATGTTTAAGGAATGAACAAGAGGTTGGTTTGGCTGGGGCACAGGATTCTCATGGGAGGATAACAGGCAGCAGGCTCCAGATGTTGTACCTAAACGGGAAAGCCTTCAAACGCACAGAAAGAACTCTCACCTTGACCTTGGGGATAATTAGGAGCCAACTAAGGCTCTTGAGCTGCAGTTACAGAATTACTTCCCCTGCCTCCCAAATCATTTTTACAGATCAACTTGATTCCAGAAGGGCATTCTGTCAAACAAAACTGTGTTTTCACCTCTCAACTACATATTGAATCTTGGAGGTCCAAGCAAGTTCAGGTCAAGTCCAGCCCTGTCGGAAAAGGTGATGATGGGGCCAAATTCAGGATGGATCCAGGCACCATGCTTGGGGTACAAAAGAAGAAGGAAAGAGAGAGACAGAGAGACAACCCGGTACCTGGACAAGCCCTGTGAGAATGTGCTGGAGAGCGAGCCTATGATCTTTGAGATTGGGGACATTCAGGTGTTTTGTAGTCTGGGAAACTTTATTCATAAAAATATTTTGCAGAATACCACACCACCTCTGATCTCACTCCGGGGCATATACCTTGAAGGCCATTCACAGGAACAATCCTTCTTCAAGTGTGGTCATGGTCCAGCAGCCTTTCCATCACCAAAATGAAAATTCTCAGGGAGGCAGATGATATTTGGAATCAGAAACCCTGGCTGGGGCCCAACAGTCTGTGCTTTAATAAGTCCCCACATCATGGGCATGTACACCCAAGTATAAAACCACTAGTGTCCATTCCACAGAACACACATACCCAGAGGCATATGTGCACATGTGGCAATGAGGACCCACTCATGCCTATGCACAGCACAGCCCACGCCCCTGCCCCCTACAGACTCTGCCCTGGCAAAATACCCCCTCCAGTTTCAGGGATTTTTCCTAACCTCCCCATTCCCAGCCACCACAAGAGAATGCGTAGAAGGCAGAGCCAGAAGGGGCCTCAAAGATCACCTAGTCTAGGGGCTAGGGTTGTAGCTCAGAGGTAGAGCACTTGCTAGCATGTGTGAGGCACTGGGTTCAATCCTCAGTGCCACATAAAAATAAATAAAGTTAATGTAATCACCTAGTTCAGCTCCCTGGTTTCTAATACAAGGAAGCAAAAGCCCAGAGAGAAAGAACGGATTGCCCAGACTCACCCAATGAGTTTGTGGTGGTGACAGGCCCAGAGAGGCCAGCCCCTTTCTGCTCTCCCTTAAAGGACATTCTCTGGAGATGGGGTTGAAAACACCAGTGCCCATAAAATTGAGGAATCCCAAACTCATCTTGGTCCCAAGGGTGGCTTCTGCCCCATGCTCCTTACTAAGTTGCATGCCCAAGTTGAAAATGAGAACAGAGCCATGTGTCTTGTCAGTGAAGGGTGCCTATTTGCTATGGGAGGAGGGCTGGGTCCAGAACTAAAGGTAAATGGGGGTTGGCAAGAAATGATTGAGGTCATCTGCAACACAGGGAGTGAGAACAGGACTCTGCAGTCAGACCTGCCACTTAGTAGCTGAAAGATCAGGGCAAGTCATTTAGCCACTTTCACTTCAATTTTCCCATTCATAAAATGAGGAAGATATGCACTGAGCATCCCCAATCCAAAAACCCAAAACCCCAAATTCTCTAAAATCTGATACATTCTGAGGGCTGACATGATACTACAAGTGGAAAATTCCACATTGTGAAACTTCATGTAAAAAATTATTTAAAATATTGTATAAAATTACCCTCAGGCTATGTTTACTAGGTGCATAAGAAATGTAAGTGAATTTCATATTTTGTCTTGGGTCCCATTCCCAAGATACCTCATTATGTATATGCAAATATTCCAAAATCCAAAAATGATCTAAAACCCCAAGCATTTCAGATAAAGGTTGCTCAACTTGTAATAGTACCTGTCTAATCTGGTTGCACCGAGTTGAAAAAGGTTAAAATCAGAGTGCCCTTTGGACAAAACCTAGAAGGCAGGCATCACACACATTTGCTCTCACTTGAAACAGCAAGATTTAAAGATTCCTCCCACAGGCTGTTGTGCTGAGAGCAGAGCCCAAGGCCCACAGAAATGCAGAGTTATGAGAGCAATGTGTCTGGTATCTAGGCAGAGACATGTGCACTGTTGCCAGGCCAGGAGGTCACAGAGCTGTGACACAGGAAATGAGCCTATTATAGTTTACAGGTCTTTACTGACACTACCAGGAGCTGGCTACTGGGGACAGAGCAGAAGGAGCCATGAAGCCACCATGCTTGACTTCTGGAGCTCACAGCACAGTGAGAAAAAAAAAAGACACAAGTCTGGTATCATTCACAGCACATGGACAAGGCTCCACAGAGTGTCAGTTGGATGGAGATTTTAGCCACACCACCCTCTTCTGTACAGAGGTCCCACCTAGGAAGACAAGGACAGACACAGCCAAGGGCAATGGGGTACAGTCTGACCTGACAACAGGCAACAGCAGCCCTGAAGACAAGATGACAGGAGGGATGGGTGACACAGCAGTCTCCTGGTAGGAGACACAGTCCAAGGCTGATGCTCAGGGAAGAGTGACCAGTCATTTCCATGGAGATAGGAAATAAGCCTGGAAAATGAATCCTTGATGAAGGTCAAAGGTATGAATTTCTGCTCTCCTAGGGACCTGGAAGGGAGGGCCCTAGGGTGGGGAAGGTGGGGACTGGTAAACTCTGTCTAGGGGTAGGAGCTGAGAGAGGAAGCCGAAGCCCCACTCTTCAACACCATGTGGGGCTAGTTTCTTGGTCCTAACCTGTGCATCATCCTGCCAGGCTCACCTCCACGCAGCACACAGAGGGAAAGGCAGACTTCCCTGCACCAAGCACTCTCTGATGGAATTTTCTCCCAGGAACTTGGCCCTGGGGAACAGCAGGAATCATCTCTGGACCCACAGCACAGGTGGTTACTTCCCACCTATGAAGGTAGATCCCCAGAAGCATAATCCAGGTTCAAGAGCAAGGAACCTAGAGGGCCCTTACTTGACCTCAGAGCAACAGGGACAATGTTGACCTCTTCTGTCTAGCTCACCACTGCTTTCCTGGCTCCCACAAAAGTGGCTGGCCCATTGGAAGCCCTCAAATAAACCCATGTTGAATAAATACTCAAACAGATCCATGAGTGAACAGGTGCCCAGAAGACACTGTCCATGAGCACACCTGCCCATGACTCCTGGCCCTTTTCTCTCTGTTTCATTTCTCTGACCTCCCCCAGGCTTCATGGGATCACCTTTTGTGTTAGTCAGCTCTTCTGCTGTGACCAAAATACCTGACAATAACAACTTAAAGGAGGAAAGGCTTATTTTGGCTCATGGTTTCAGAGGTTTTAGACCATGGACTCCATTGCTTTGGGACCAAGGTGAAGCAGGGCATGGCAGAGGAAAGCTACTCAACTCCTGGCTGCCAGAAAGCAGAGAGGAAAAGCAAAGAAGGGATCAGGGACAAGATATAATCACCAGAGCAAACCCCCTGTGACCTACTCCCTCCAACCATGTTCCACCTGCCTACAGTTTCTACCTCCTTCCAGTAATCCATTCCAATTATGAATCCATCCAATGGATTAATCCACTGATAAGGTCAGAGCCCTCATGATCCAGTCACTACCCAATAATCTCACCTCTGGACATTGGTGCATTGGGGACCAAGTCTTTAACACATGAGTTTTGGGGGGAAATTTCAGATCTGAACCATAATATCTTCCAAGCAAACCATATGCTCTTAAATCTTTGTCTCACACAGGCAGAGAGTGACAGAGAAAAAAAATGGAACCCTCCTCTCTTGCCTGCCAGTGTGTGGCTTCTCCTAGAATACCACAGGTCCTCTGTGGGCAAGGGCAAGGCCAGTGAATCAATTTACTGCCAGGGGCACAATCCTGACATTGCACTCCACTGTTTCCAACATTAAAAGGGTCTGTGAGCAGGTAAGTCTAGAATTTTTTAAATCTCCATTTACGTAAATGGAACCCTTCCACCTTAGGGAAGTCACATTGTCATATATATACATTTCTTTCTTTAAATTTTACATCAGATTCATTTTCTAAAATTCTGCCCCTGCTTCTCTTGAGATTATCCTGTGAGTTACAGACCATTTATCTAAAACTTGCTTCCCCCTTTCAATTCTAAATTCTAGAAGGGAAGGATCATGGTTTATTTTCTCAACACAGGACCCTAGGGGTTAGCATCTGGCTGGGCATGGGCTGGTGCAAGTGAGTAGGACAAAAGAAAATGGAGTCCTCCTCTCTGTCCTGCAGAAGGAAGAGCCAGTCTAGTCCTGCTGGCACACCCCTTCCCCAGTAGTCCAGAGGCAAGAGGACCTCAGCAGGCAGCAAGGCCATAGCCAGACACCTGGGCACTCCACAACTTAGGTACACCTGGAGCTCAGCATTCACAGTGGACCAAGCACACCACCAACACCAGGCTCCCATCAGTAGTCTGTTATGCACTTGGAACAATCTTTGGAAACACAGAATGTGAGACTTTCCCTCCCCACATCTGCCCCAGGGATAGAAGACAGAATTTACCACTGACATAGGACCCTTCCCTGGAGGGGGAGGAGCAGCTTTAAGCTGCAAACCCTAAAAATCATGCACTTCTTGTTACTTTCACTGCCAGGGGCTTTGCGGGGCCCTAGCTCTTCTTCTAAGACTCTCCCTCCAGAGTGCCTCCAAGGCAAGGTTTCTGCCAAGGGAATAAAACTCCACCCCTCCTCCACAAACCTACCCCCTCCCCCTTCCTCATGTTATTTCCCACTTGGTGTCTTATCGCCACATTTGTTAAAATGACTGCCACTTAAGAGGTGGCAGGGAGTCAGAAACACAATCTGGAGCAAAGCTGATATTAAATAACTTCCTGAGCCTGGCACGTCTGCCAATGCTCCCTCCTGGATCTCAGGTGCATTAATGAAGAGGTTTTGCAAGGTAAGGAGTCACAGTCAGCCCAGTTCCAGCCTCAGGGCCAGCCTCCTACTGAGGAATGGCCCCTCCCTTCTCCAGGATGAAGATTCTTCACCAGCAAAGACTAAAACCCACAACCCCTTCTCCCTGGACCTCACCCCACCTCACACTGAGCAAAGGGGGTACAATGATGTCTGACACTCAAATTCAGCTGCAAGAGCCTTTGTAGTCTTCCCCCCCAACGCCCACATTTTCCAAATACATACCCTGAGGCTCACAGATCTCAAGTCTCTTGGTTGAAGCCAACCAGATAGATTACATTAAAGCATCTCAAAAAGAATAGTACTCTATGAACTCTTCCTAGATGCCAGGATTGGTTGGTCACCATAAACTCAGTTACTGGTGTTTTCTCAATTTGTTACTACATCCTATGGGTCCAGGCAAGAAAAATCCCAATAGCTATCACCATACTAATGCCCCCAGAGCATCATCAATAGCACCTACCCATTAAAGGGGAAATATTCTGGTGATGAACCCTCTGAAGCCCACAGCCCCTAACTCAGAATCAGCATCATCTGGCTCCAACAATTCCCATCCTCAGTACCCTCCAAGATCAGAATACACTTGCTGTTCTCCATTCCAGCCACTGGATGTCACTGCTGTTCCCAATGAACTGGAGCCACAGAGCATTCATGGCGGAGTAGGAGGGAAGTAAAATGACCCCATCAGACCAACAGGATCCCAAACTTATCCCCTGGGTTGTGGCCTAACTTTGTCCTTCCAGAAAGAGACAGATGGCCAGTTATTGAGTATCCACCATGTTCCAGACACTTTCCACACATAAAATTTAGTACACTGTAACATCTCAGCAACACCTTCCAGTATGCAGGTAAAGACCTGGGAAACCCAGTAACTTACTCATCATTAAAAAAAAAAGCAAGGGCTGGGACAAGGATTGGAACCCAGTTTTGACACCAAATTTCATGACCTCGTCACTATACAAATAGACCTCCCCTGAGATTGCAGTCTTGGTGCTATGGGCTGTGGTTTAATCAAGTTAGTTTGCAGTGACCTCACAGTTGCTGGCATCTGGGAAGAAACCAAGTGGAGCTCAGACTTTTCATTAAAGGCACAATCTCAATAAGGCTAAATAGCACCTCCCTCCCAGCAGAAATCATGGTCTAGTGCCCTCTTGTGACTTAACATGGAACTGAAAGGAAAGTGCATTGGAGGCTTTTAGGGATGAACTGGAGGGATTTGAGGTCACCCCTAATTCACTGGATTCCTAAATTCTTTCTACCAGGTCCTGAGCCCTACCTGTGGCTGACAGGATTATTCCATGACAACAGCCAATAGGGGGTCAGCTGGTGAATGGGATGTGCAGGGCCAAGAACTGTGATGAAACCACGTGGGACAACACCTGCCAGAGACTGGGTGCTACTGGATTACCCAGGACAGGGATTGCTGGGATCCAAACTCCTAGGCCTGGCAAGTGTGGAAGGCAGGCAGCAGAAATTCTTTGCCTGGGACACTCTGACACTTAGTACCCCAGATGGGTGTCTTAGCAGTGCAAACCAAAGCAACCTCCCCGTCATTGCGGCAGACATGCACCTCTGCTAATCTGCCCCCTTTTCCAAAGTACACCACCATGGTCCTCCTGTCGCCTCCTTCAGTTTTGTCATAACTTCCTTTACTTCCACTCATCAAGGATCCTGAAATGTCATTGTCCCTCATGTCTTACAAACTACCATTGCGATACTTGCCAGTTGACCCCTGTGTACCCATCACCTGCTAGGTACTTACCATAATCTCATCTAATCCTCACAACCACTTTATAAAAATGTCTTTATAAGTCTGATTTTTCAGATGAGGAAACTGAGGCTCAGAGACAATCAGTAACTTGCCTAAACCTAAACAGAGACAGAACCAGGAAAGTTGTCTGACTAAAGGAGTCACTATTTTTCCTGCTACCTTTCAATTAAAAAAAAAAAAAGAGTCACAGAAAAGCTCAGGGCATAGGAATTGTTCTAAATGAACACCCTAATTAGAAGGTTTCTGCTAAGGTATATAAAATGAGAGGGAAGGAGGACAAACCAGAAGTAGGAAGAACAGCTGAGGGCCATGAAAACATCCCTGCTTGTGGAGATGAGGTTCTGGAACGTGATGATGAGAAGTGAGAAAAAACAAAAGGGAGGGAGCCAGCATTCAGGGTTTTACATACGCTACTCATGTTCTCATTAAAATCTTGTGACAACCCCGTATTATGTTTATCATCACCATTTTTCAGATGAGGAAACTGAGGGTCAAAAAAGTTCCATAGCCAGCCCAGGTCACAGCTGGTAGGAGGCAGAGTCACAGTCTGAAGCTTCATTTAGTAGTTGCCATAAATAAGTTTGGTTACTTAGGCAGATGGCTCCAGCCCAGTTGGAGGGTCATAAATGCTAACTTTCTTTCCTGCTCTTCAGCAGCCCAGCCTCAGAAAAACAGAAAAGCTATCAGAAATAATACAATGAATCAAAATGAAGTCTGTAAAAATTTTGAAAAATAAATAAAACATTAATAAGTTGGTGGGCAAAAATTGACCACAAGAGAGAGGGCCTTTGGTCAGGCAGCTGTGGGATGCCCTTCAGGGCAGAAAACAGGTCCTAGTCCTGGAAGCTCTCTGCAGGGCTCTCTAAAGAAGCAAGAGACCTGGTCACTAAAGCTGATAACAAGGCTCATTCAGAGACTTATTGGTGCATGGATCAGAACGACCCCTGCTCAAACAAGCCTGCCTGGAACAGAGAAGGACTGGCAGGTCACAGAGGGCAACAGAAACAGCCCACAGAGGCAGGGCCCAAGCTCCTGGTTAGCAAGGCACTTTCATGTCCACCAATGAATGAGGTCTTTGCAAGCAAACCCAGGATCTAGAGAGCTTAAGAGATGGCACCAAGCTCTCATCTCTAAAAAATTCTAGAGCCCAGTATTTACTGAGTACCCTCATGGTGTTCAGTAATTCCCAAATTTGGGTTGGAAGGTAGGAAGAAGTGAGAGATGCCTTCACGCTTGGGCTGGCATATCGAACAGCCTGAGCCAGTATATAAAGCTCTCTTCTTCCATGGCCTCACTGCACAGTGTACTTGTCCATCAACTTTTCTGTGTCCCTATCAAGCCTGGATTTTCCTGGGCTATGCTGTATTCTTGGTTCATCCCCATGATCCCCATGCAAACGCGCTGATTTCTGCAGCAACTGCTGCTGCCGCTGGGACTGAGATGTGCCCTCTATTCAGGGCACTCTCCCAGCCCCTTCCTGGGGAACCAGAAGCTGCTGCACCTGGGACAGGAGTCTCATATTGCTAGACTGCACAGATGCAAGGGGAGCAGGGCCAGCTTGCTGAGAGCGGCCCTGCCTGGGGAAGAGCTGCCCTCCCCACTCAGCCCTGGCACAGGGAATCTTTCATAGCCAGGGCTGACAATGCACTCCCCACCCACCGGCGAGGGCCACATCCCTGCTCCACCCCTCACCCTCTGAAGTCACCAGCCTCAGCTGGTCTCGTGCGCCACACTGCCCTCTGGTGGCCACCAGGAGTCTGGAAGCAGCCGATGTTGGCAAGCAAAAAATCACAAGCTTTAAGGTTTGTTTACAGAGACCTCAAAAGTGATGTGCACAGAACACAGAAGAGAGGCACTGAGGTGGCACAAAGATGCCCCCAGACTTAACACACACCGTGCGGTGTACTGCGACAGGTTGCCAGGATTAGGACTTTGAATCTAAGATCTTTCTTAATTGGAGGCTCTTTTCCCTGCTTCTGTAATCCCTCAGCCTCAAAGCAGAGGCCAGAGAGCAGGGGGCCAGTCCCACAGCTAGGGAGGCAGGGTCCCTAGGTCCCTGCTCCGCCTTGTGTTAGGAATTCACTAAGTGCTTGAGCCAAGTCCATTCACTTCTCTTAAACCTCAAGTTCTTCCTCTATAAAACTGAATTTGGCCCAAAGTATTTCTGAGTCCCTTTCCAGATCTAAAGATTGACTGTTCAGTGTTGATCTTCCTAACTTGAAAATCTTCCCCTAGTCATCTGGAAGTGGAAATAGCCAACTTGGTGATGGACTGTTTACAAAGCCTATTGAGTACATCATGCACTGCTTCAACAGTGACCAATGACCTTGCCAGGGGGCCATGCTAAAGAGTTAGGTGACCCTGACTCCCAGGAGTGGAAACTGAGGCTCAGAGAAGTTCTATGACATGGCAAATTCATACAGCCAGGAAGCAGCAACAATGGGTGTGAGCTCACAAATGCCTGGTGATCTTAGCTGTTTTGCAGGACACTCTGTCTCCATGGGGACAACTGTAGCCATCACCCATGCTCATAGCTCACCCCCACAGAGAGGCAGATGGAGTATCGGTGAGCACAAATAGAGAGCAGAGTCAGAGCAAGAGAAAGGGGCTTGGGGAGTAAAGGCTACTTATTTGTACAGGAGGCAAAAGAAGGGCTCAGAAAGACCATCAACTTCTAACTCTAGCTGCCCAGCATTTTGGACACCCCCCTCCTTCTTGCATCCAGAGACAACCCCCCAAACCCCAAAGCTCTAGCTGGGAGAGCCACCCAACCCTTTGTTACCCCATCCAGACTCTCTCTAGCCATGGGCAGCCAGGGGCATTATCCTGTGGACCATGCCTCAACCCAAAGAGGAGCTGACTGGGACCCAGCCACCAGCTCCCTGAGCCCTGCCAGCTTCCACTGGCACCTGGCCTACCATGGGACTGATTTGACTTCAGAGGCCAGGACACCATGGAGTTGTCAAGGAGAACTCAAGGGAGGACTGGTTACTGGGAACAGATCAGGAGGAAAGACTAAAAGCCTCCCCAATCACTAGAGGCCAGGGACTGCCTGGCCAACATTATACCCATAATTCCCCAATTTGCCCTACCCTCTAACCCCAGCCAGGGCAATCCTCATGTAGGGAACTAGAATAATATCAAAGGATCCTCCTAGACCTTCATGTCAATCCTATTACTTTCCTATTAATTTATCAAAATAGCAATATATTCATGTATATGTGTATATGTAGGCATATTTACATGCATATATACATACATAAGTGTGTTAGTATACTTGAGTATAGCAAGAAAATACAGGCAAAAGAGCTTGATATTTAAATGTTAGATATTGCTTGAAAATGTATTGGCTATATGAAATTAAGCAAGTCAAGTACCTTCCCTGGACTCAGTTTCTTTATCTATTTAATGGGACTAATAATACTTAATTTATAGAGTTGGTGTGATGCCACAGTGAAGTATTATACTTAAAGTGCTTTGAACAGTGTCTGGAACAAGTGTTCAATATATGCTAGCAACCATTAGTTCTCATGCCCTTAATAAATACTAGCCATAATTAGTTATCATGCACTCAATAGATGCTAGCTGTTATTAGTTGTCATGTATCGGCAGCTTTCTCTTTGCCAGACATAACCCAGGACACTGAATTTCAACAGGGCTACTATAACATAGCTGTTATGATTATCCTTATCTTACAGATAGAAATTGAGGCCTGGAGGAGGGAAGGGATTTGTCCACAGGCCTGGGGGAGCAGCTGGAAAAATTGGGCAGAGGTAGAGATTAGCTTCCAGAGTCTCCATACTTGACAATGTCTGAGGAAGGAATTCTGAATCTTCCATTGCCCAGAACCTGGGACCCTTTTGATGGGATAAGCCAGCACAGGACCAGGGACAGAGGTGTAAGCAGAGAGAAAGGACAGGCTCCCATGAGTGCTGAGCCCAGTTCTACAGTCCTGAATGTAAATAGCTCAGCCAAAGCTCTCATTGAGTTTATTTCTAATTGGCGTGGGCTGCGGGCTGCAAGGAACCCTGGGGCTGCCAGCCTCACACACAGTTGTTGCCTCTGGGGACCCTGAATTTGGAAACATCACCCCAGAGGAAGACAAAGTTGTGGGGGAGGCTCTGGTTTTGACAAAGTGCCCAGAATAGGAGCCAGGGTAGAGTAGAAAGCCGCACCCCCACCTGGGAGCATGCCTGGAAAGAGAAGTCTCCCAGCAACTGGGGACCCCAGCTGAGTACTGCTCCTTGGGCCTCAGGACCTTCATGGGGGAATAAGAGGGAGGATGGGCTTGCAGTGATGCCCTCCAGTTCTGAATGTTGGTAAGCCCTGCACTTAGGAGCAGCTAAAACTTAGGGGAATCCTTCTTGAGTGTTCTGAAGACTCTAGTGGATGCTGAGCTTTGGTTTGGGCTTCACTGGAGTCCTTACTCTTTGATGTAAGGACTTACTCTTTGATGACCAACCCATCAAAAAGGAGCCCACAATGTGCCCTGCCACCAGAGTATTCACATTTCCCAAGCACAGGCAGGCCAGGCCCAGGGAATGACAAATGACTTGAGCTGATGACTCCGTTGGTCACCAGATCTGTTGGTGACCAGCCTCCACAAGTCCAGCCCCTATTAGGCCACTTTTAGAACAGTTGCCAGGACACTCCACCATCCTCTACAAGTCCCTTGAAACCGGTCATTACCATAATTGTCCCTTTGAAAGTGAAACAACCTTCTGAATAAAAATGCTCAGCATCCCCCTTCCCAACAAGCCAGAGGATGTCCAGCTGCAGGGCCATGGCACAGAAGGAGCAGCTTCAGGCTACCCCAGAGCCTCTGGATCTTTTCACTGGGGAGCTAGAGCAACTCAACCACGTGGGACTCATTTTGTTCACTACTTTGGTGAATCTGTAAAATGGGACTAATAATCTCTGCTTTTGCAAAGACAAAGTCAACAATTTCTGAGTGGCCTGCAAACTGGAAATCACATTATAAATGAGTATGGGTAATTCATAAAGATGGAGAACTTGTCATTGGGACGAAAAGGCAGGATCCTCACAGGTACTAAGAGACCATCTTCTGAGAGCTAGCCTAGTCAGGTCCTGCCGCATGTCCCCCCGTCCGTCGCTTAATTAGTCAAATTTCTCTTGGAGCAGCATGAAGAAGGAGATCCAGGGGTTTCAGTATCACCTCTCCTGTCCCTCACCCATCTTCCTCTCAAGCTCAGAACCTTCCTATCACCAGAACAAGGGGCACCATCCTTTTTTATTTTACATGATTTAGCAATAAAAAATTTTGCAATCCAAACACTCAGATTTATTATGTGCTTAGTTATTTTTAATCTGTACATTAAATATTAAATATTCCCTTTTCTAGGCAAGAATACTTTGAAATAGAAGTTCTATATGTTTCCTTTTCTCACCCAATGGAGGCCTCTGCTCCAGTCATGGGTGGAGACCTTTGCAAGGAACACATCTTCCTGACCCTGAGCCGAGGGTGCAGAATGGGGGGCATGAAGCTAAGTGCCCAGTCACTGGGAGAGGCTGCAGGCCCTGGCACGTTCTTAAGGGTGACATTTGTTCTAGGAAGTTGACTTCAAATTGTGTCAGACTTTACAAACTCTGTCAAATTCTGGGTGACCTGAGATTTCCAGATGTGGGAAAGGGAGGAAGGAGGAAAAGACAGTTGGCCCACAGCAAGTGAGAGAGCCCCCTCTGCCCTTCCCTTGGTGTTATCACAAGGGTAACCGCCATCCCAATGGAGGGATCCTTAGCCATGACTTGGCTGATCCTCCTGGGGGATGTTCCTTGGGTCCTGGGATGGCAGAGGTCCAAGCTGGAAGGGACACTATGCCCCATGGCCTCAATTCATAACTGAATTCATAAGCTCACAAAAACTACAGCCTTGTGATATACAGCTCAAGAGGGTAGTGCAGGGCCAGGATGTAATTTCTGTATCCCATTCTTTCCCCTATTCTTAACCTGCCACTCTCCAGGAAGAGAGGCCAGACATGGTGCCCACGACCCCTACACAAACCACTCAATAGAGTACTTGGGATGGGAACCATAGGCCACAGTGGAGATGCCACCATACTGGCAAGGGCCATCCCCATGGAGGGCCACAGATTATCCACAGCCACGCACCCAAGATTCAGTTGGGGTGGGGCCCTGGTCCTTCCCCAGACAGAAGAAGGACCAGCCAGGGCTGACTGACAGGGCAAGGACAGACAGCATCACAGGTAAGCCAGTCAGGTCCTCCCTCCCTTCAGTAGCACACTTAGCTAGGCAGGAAGGTAGTTGGAGCCTTGCAGGACCCTGAGGAGTCTCCCAGGCTCCAAGTTCAACCCTTCTGAAGCCAGTATATAAGTATTGTCAAAGTATGGGCAGGCCAGGCTGGTTTTGCCCAAAGCTTTCACATGGAACCACAGGACTGATGTCCTTGGCCCTGGGAAGTTCTATGGAAGCTTGACCTACTGGGCTTGCTGAAGCTGAAACTCTAGATCCAGGAAAGGCCTACCATCAGCCCCGCCTCAGTGTAAAATCCCAAGACCAGTGGGGTCCAGGGCCCCAGCTTTCATCCTGAAGTATCTCTTTCCCAAGGGCTGTCCCTTCTAAATCTCACCTCAAAGGCCCCCCTTTCCTCTGCCTCCTCCCCCAGGCCTAGCTCCAATGCTGGGACTTGAGCACCTTGCTAAGCCTCCTGACTGACCAACCCTTGATGACTTTGGGGCCTGGTTCACACTTCTGCTGGGACCCAGTTCTCACTGGTAATTGTCAAGGCTGAGTCTCCCCTTGATACTTAGAAAAATGGGGAATCAAAGAGTCAATATTGCAGTCAATATAGCAAATATGGCCCTTCAGCCAGTCAGGAGAGAGTCTTCAGGGAAGGTGGGGGAAATAAAGGGACCAGACAGCTGCCAAATGCTGTGGTGGCTCAGAGTGACACCCAGCTGGCAGCTCAGCATCCCAGCCACGATCTTTGGTCTTTGCAAGCCTGGGCAACTAGTTTCAAGAACACCTGGCCCAGAAATGTTATCCTTTTCTTTCCATCTTCTTTCTAACAGCCAAGGATACACCATTCCAACCCAACCCCACAGGCCTGGCCTAGAGAGGCAACCCAGACAGCCCACCATCCCGGCCACCACCCTCCTGCCTTTGTGACGTCAGAGCCTGATTGGGCGTGGCTGCGCATGGACCCTTCTAGGTGAGGCTACTGTGTGTCAAGAGCTTCAACGGTAGAAAGATTGGTCTCCTGAACAAAAAGTCCAAAGAGAAAAGTCCTTTGGAGCAGCTTGGCACTGAGAGGGACAGAAGTGAGACCCACACTTCTACCCTGACATTTTATAACTGATTTCTTCATGATATTAATGGGGTGGCTGAAGGGGTGGTGGCCCTCTGCCCAAGGTAGCCCTCAGCCAGGCTCCAGACAGGGACAGGAACCACTCTAAAGACTGCCTTGAGAAGAAGAACCACAGGGTAACAGCCTCTTGTCCCTCTGAAAACCCAGGCACAATCCATCTTGCACCCACGGGAGGGGCCTGGGGATGAATTTGCAGAGGCCCCACCCTCCTTATATCTAGAGCCCACCCAGAAGCAGACACCATTCCCCAGAGCTTTAGGCTGACAGGAAGCTGGGGGTCTCCTCAAAACCATGTCTCTGCAAACATCATAAATTTGAAGAGCACTTCTCCAGGCCAAGCTAAGCAAGGCCCTTCCACTCTCCCCTCAAGCCCCTTCATCACGCAGAGTCCCACAGAGTGGGGCCTGCAATGGTGTGCTGGAGAGACCAGATTCTTAAAGCTGGCTCCACCCTGGGGGAAGTTACTTTACCACCTGAGCCTCCATTTCCTCAGGGGTAAAATAGGGATAGCGACATGTTCTTTCCAGGGTGACTGGGGACTCCTCTCCCTCTCTCCAGGCTGTCTGCCTCCAGAGCAAAAGGCTTGGCCCTTCCCGGAGTTCAGTCAATACCAGTCGCATATATAACAGGGCACTGGGGAGAAATGGGGTGAAGAAAGGTCATTCAACCTATGACCTCTGACCCTCCCCAACCTGCCACTCCCATAGCTCCTATAGGAATTCAGTTCCCTTTGCTCTTTGGTGTTGAGGCAGATTTGGGGAAAAGAGTCCTGAGAGCCTGCCAGAGTTCCAATCCTCAAACAAGAATGGGGACATACAGGGGTTTCCACCCCACTCCCTGCTCCTTATCCCCCCAGATGTTCTTAAGGTCCTCCAATGCCAGAGAGGGTCAGAGGCTACCCTAGACTTTTCCCATCATCACTGTGTCCAGGAGCCTGGAAAGACCAACCCAATTCTTCCCTGTCAAACTGCTTCCCTGAGCCTCATTTTCAAAGGAGTGACACCTCTGTGTGACTATAAAGAGCCTACATGATTGTGACCATCTCTGCCACCCCCCAAAGCGGCCATCCACATCTATGGAGCAGGGAACGAGCTGGATGCAGCTCACTGGCCCCCAGAGACTCACACTGGGCCCCTAGGACTCCTCCTCTTCAACCCTTAGTCTACCCAATCCCTTGGAAATCCCTAGCTTGGGCTCCCCAGTACCAGGACTGGCCACTGAGCTCTGTCCATCCACTCCTCCTCACATAGCCCCCCAGATGGTGCACTTCCAAGACAGTTTTCCTGACAATCTCACTCCAGACCTTTTCCCTGCATCCTGAGGGATGCTGGACACTGTGGCCTACAAGGAGAGGGACAGGGAGAGGGACAACTGGGTTCATCCTACTTCTCCTGTCCTCCTCTCCCTCCCCTTCTGTCTTGGTTGCTTATCATCCCTGGCCAGGTTGAAGGTGGTGAGGGGTGAACAACAGAGCTGAGATATGGGTCCAGTTTGTCTCTTAGGTCAGGAGTCAGGAACATCTCCTGGGCTGTCCATGTCCCTCAAACTGTCAGCTGCAAGAATGAAAGCAGTCTCTATTAAGCCAAGACGGCTGGTGGGCTTTGGAAAGAGCAGGACTGCAATTCCTCCTCCTTTGCAGCCCCATCACACTGGGAAGAAGCAAGAGAAAACTGACGCTAGGAGAGCAGCGCCAGTGGCACATTCAGCCCCTCTTGCTTGAGTCCTTTCAAGAGGTAAAGAGTCACCCCAAATGCTCTCCCCAGACCCTGAGCATCCGACCCACTCCTGGAGGTTCCCAAGGGTTGGGAACTGTGAGGAGAAATAAAAGAGAGCCATCCTCTGAACATCCCAGTGCATCCACACCCTTCTCTAGGGTGGCAGGGTTGGAAGGGGGTTCACCTGGCCAAGGAATGAAAGAAAGGATGGGCAGGGTCATGAGTCCCTAAGCTCTTGCTTCACCCTCCTCCTTATGCTTCTGTCTCCCATCCCTACTAAAGAAAAATAAGAAAAGAGCAGGCCACCACAGGTCTCAGACGGGGCAGAACCAGGCAAACGCCAGCCAGAGTTCAATTTTCCAAATAAACAGATCTGCACCATGCTAGACGAAACCCCCTTCCCAAAACACACGCCCTCTCCTCTCTTCACCATCCTGACTCGGAATTATCTGGAACTGCCATCAAAGCCCAAGCAGGGAAAGGGATCTGTAGGCGCCCAGATGCAGATGAGGGTGGGAAAGGGGGGTGTCCTCGGAAATGCCCAAAATGGGGCTGAAGAGGGCCGGCCGGCGCGAAGGAAAGGGAAGAGGTAGGCGTCCATGACGGCCTGGACACGTCCAAAGTCTCCCCACGAGCAGCCAGCTCCCAACTTGTTTACTTGTCAGTGTGTTTTTCGGTCTCCAAAAGGAAACAGTTAAAACATCTCGGCTGGATCGCTGGATCGCAAGCAGTCCCTATCTGTCACCTTCCCTCTTGGCTAAGCGCAGCCTGCGCCGCCGCTATTGCTGCCGCCGCCTCTGCCAGGAAATCGAGCCTCGTCTACTTTATTCCACTTGAGCGTGGCCAAACTGTTGCTATTTAGTGGGGGGCAAAGAACCCAATTCGCACCCTCGAAACGAGCCTACAGCGAATGGGGGTGGGGGTGGGGGCGGGGGTGGGAGCTGAGCCCCGCATGCCCTGGGCCCGCTCTGGGGTCCTCTCCTGGGAGAGGTACACACAAGCATCACCGGATCACGCCTCGCCAGGGCCGGAGTCACCTGGAATACGCAGCCCAAGAGCATCTCCCGAGCCAGAGCGAGCCTGACGCGCGCCCGGCGGGCAGCGGGCAGTGGCGAGCTGGGGCGGGCGTAGGGCCGGCTCCCCGGCCGCGGGCGGGCGAAAGGGAGACACCGCGCGAGGGGGAGGCAGGCTGGGGAGCGGCCGCCTGACTTACATGGAAGTGATATTCCTTGAGATGTCCGTGATGTTAATGCTGGCGTTCCCATTGCTGTTCCCTGAATCCTGCCCTTCCAGGAGGGGGAAGAGGTTCCCATCGTCCGGCCGCCGGCAATTGATCTCAGTCTTGCTGCAGACACAATTTGCAGGGCAAGCCAGCACGGAGCCCACATAGTCCAGCCAGACGCTTCCCAGCAAGAAAATCCGCCAGAAACTACACTTGGCTGGGCAAAGAGAGACATCCATCTCCGATCGCTGCTTCTAAAAAAGAGGAGGAGGAGAGGAGAGGGGGGTGGGGTGGGGGGAGTGGGGAGAGCAGGGGGGGAAGGAAACAAAGACGGCGAGGGAGGGG
>JAJEJO010002843.1:47281-105595 GCA_020662805.1 Glaucomys volans | reverse complement strand
ATGCAGGAAAGTTTGAGCTGTGCTGTTTTGTATCTGAGAGCTAATTTTCAGATCTCCTTGTGGTCTGCCCATCTCTTCATGAGCCTCCTTAGAAATTGGTACAGCCCTGGTATCTGCTGATAACGTCAGGTGTCCTGCACCAGCATACAAAGTCTGAAATGGGCTGTGAAGAGTGTATATTGTGCTGTACCAAGCCCCAGTTGGCCCGTCACAGTGGAGTGAGTCAGAGGGATGAGGCAGTTGCAGGCTCAACTTTGGAGACTTCAGAACCCTTGGTATAGGAATGAAAAGCAAAGTGGTGATATATATTATTCTGACTAAACTTTCCATTATTCAGCTTTAGTAAAACATGTCCTTTAAAAAAAAAAAAAAAAAAAAAAAAACTTTTTTTTTTTTTAGTTGTCAGTGGACCCTTACTTTATGTATATGCAGAGCTGAGAATCAAACCCAGTGCATGACACATGCTAGGCAGACTTTACACATGCTAGGCAGACTTTCTACCACTGAGCCATAACCATCCCAAGATGTCCTTTTTGAGCCAGAATTTCTGAGAATGGAGTTTCTATAAATAGGCCCTACATTTGAAAACCTTCCTATTTATGCTGGTAGTTATTGACATATCACCCAGAGGTCAGATTTAATGCCATTCCTGGCTCTTGGTGTTGTTTGAGTTCTTAGAGTTCAGGAGTTTGTCTTTTCCTCCTGGGTGCCTTGGCTGGAAAAGAGGCATGGATTGTGAGATCTGTGCTTATTGCCACCCCTAAGAACACTGTCTGGTCAGGGGCAGCTCTTAAACTTGTGCTGCAGTGTGCAGGGACCCACACCTTTGTTCCCATTTACAGATGGAGATGCAAAGAGCATCTTAATCTTTGTTGTGTTATTTAGTGGGGTGTCCTGAAAAAATGATGACTGATTTATGAGAATATTGGTTTCTTATTTTATTCTCTCATACCACAAGTAACTCCTGTTTTATGAAACTGATGATTTAGGGGGAAGGCAGCATACCTAGATGTGTGGCACAGGGATGTGATTGCGGTGCTTTATTTTGGGCTTAAATCAATGCTTAAAGTATTTTTCTAATCTTTTTCCAATCTGCACAGTGTTCTTTTCTGCAGAGAATGAGTATATTCTTAAATGACCTTTGTAAATGCCCACAAATACTGACTGTGGCTCTGGTTCCAGATTGCTGATGAACTGGCAAGTTCCATAGACCCGTTGCATTGTGCTGTGTTGCATGATGCTTTATCTGTAGGATGATGTGTTCAGCAAAGAGCAGATTTGTTAATAAGCCTCCCCCCACCCCTTAATTCCTCTTGGGTAGGTGGTTATGAATAGCGAAAATATGTGAATGTCCTTAGCACTTTGAATAAATAAATGCCTTCTATTGTATGAAATCTCTGTATATTATTATTTGGTTTCCTTTTAACCTTTTTCCATCTCAGATTGAATGAATGACCATAGTATTTCAGATTTTAGCCTTTAACATAACTACAGAACAGGTAATTAAAGTAAGAAATTTAGTGTCTTTGTTGTGTGACAGATCAATGTTCTGATTACAGAGGACTTTGTGAGGTTTACTAGTTTTTTCCTTAGTAGAGTGACATCAGAGGTCTTGCTGCCTTTTACTTTGAACCTTGCCCCCTCCAGTTCTCCTTCAAGGTGAATAGCCTGAGAAAGATAGGACCAGTCAGTGCCTGAGTTCACCCACTGTTGCAGACAGGAGTGTTCCTGTGGCCAGAATTGCCTTTCGTGATATTTCTAAAGAATAGACCTTCTGGTATTGGAGTAAATTTACGGGGAATTCTTTCTCAGCAGTGGCCAGAGTGAGAGCAAGTGGCCTTGGGCATGTTGATTCCAAAAGGGTTTCTGTTGGTCTTCTGCATAATTTCTAGACCTTGGTAGATGAAACTATGAAGATATTTGTGTATAAACATGTGACAGTGATTGGCATGAAAGTGGATTTCTTGTAGGCTCCCAGGAGAAGAGACATGGTCCTGAAGATGTGTGCTGCTAATCTGTGTGACTGTATCTTTGTGTATCTCCTGCCTGAACAAACAAAATATGCTCTCTAGGCTGGCTCTGGGTTTGGGGTAAAAATTAGGGCTCTGGCCATTGGTCTGCAGACCATATTGAGTTAGGGCCTGGTATGTGGCTGACTCCTGCCCCAAACCTCCTAAGAACTCCTTTCAGTCTGCCAGCGACTGGCAGGCTTTGCATGGCTTTCAAAGGTTCTGTTCCAACTAGACATATTGGGTCTCGGAATCAAGCCCTTAGAGTGTTCTTGGTCTGAATGAAAATTCTTTAGAGGCTGTTGAAAAGGTGAAGGTGACAGATGTGAAGAAAACAGAAAGGGCATCACAATTACCTTAGCCCTGAAATGTGCAAGTCCCTTATGCTTTTTGGTGTTTCCATACATGCACCAGTGAAGCAGGAGGGGTGGATAAGTGAGCAGTCCAATGTTTTGTTTTGTTTTGTTTTGTTTTGTTTTGTTTTGTTTTGTTTTGTTTTCATAGAAAGAACTGAAAGGGTGAGGTGGCCAAATGAAGTGAAAGGCAGTCAACCATGACTAACATGGTATAGTTGACATATAGTACTCAGAAGAGAAAAAAGACTGTGACTCAGACTGGTTAGAGCAGAAGTGTAAACCCAAGCTTTTGGGGGAAAACTTATTGCCATTCAGTTTGAAAGGCAGCTCAGGGGTCTTACACTTCTGGATTTAATGTTAGATGGACAGTTTGGAACAGGTGCAAATGCCTGGTAATAGATACCTGTCATGACAGATAAGAGTTATGAAGTTGAATATTTGATTGGCCATTGACATGGAAAAATGCAATATGCACACTGTGACAGAAATACAACCCTCTCAAGGCAGTAAAGAAGGCTGATTGATGCCTTTGATTACAGTCTCTGAAACCTTCCTGATGTTTTCCCTAGCTGTCCCTCTGGATCAATGAAAAGATGCTCACAGCCCAGGACATGTCCTATGATGAAGCCAGGAATCTGCACAGTAAATGGCTAAAACATCAAGCCTTCATGGCAGAACTTGCATCCAACAAAGAATGGCTTGACAAGATTGAGAAGGTAAGTTAAGCCATTTCCACATCATGGCTGTGGTGAGAAAAATAACCAGGGGGGGAAGCAAACTCCATTTCATTTTAGAACATTTTCCATCACGTTTGAGTTCTAACTGATCATTTACGAAAGTTACACAGTGAGTGGTAGTGTCCCCCTTGCACTCAACAGTTCTTGACTTTACCCACCATAAGGGAGAAAGGCAGAATACCAGCCAGGTGGTCCAAAATGTTTGATTTCTCTTCTAGCAAATACCTGGCATTTGGTCTCTGTTGTGCATCTCATCTGCAACTGCTGATGAATTGTGAACTCCCATGCAGTACCCATTGTTTTGATCATTTTTTTTGTGCTGCACTGTGACTAGTTAATCAGACACAGTTTCGTGGAATTTTATACTACACACTTTAAATTTTCTGTTTTGCCTCTGTAACTAGTATTCATCAGGCACTACGTGGTATGTGGAATAAACCATTGTTGATTTTATTGAGCAGTAACTTCATGTAGAAAGACAGCATGAGTGTGTGTATGAGTGTTGAATAAATGGGTAAATCACAGATCACATATCTTTGGTTTGTTTTTCACAATGACATTTATTCTCTAGCTAACTATTTATTTATAACCTTGCTGGTTTCTGTTTTCCAGGAAGGAATGCAGCTCATATCAGAAAAGCCTGAGACTGAAGCTGTGGTAAAGGAGAAACTCACTGGTTTACATAAAATGTGGGAAGTCCTTGAATCCACCACCCAGACCAAGGCCCAGCGGCTGTTTGATGCAAACAAGGCTGAACTTTTCACCCAGAGCTGTGCAGATCTTGACAAATGGCTGCATGGCCTGGAGAGTCAGATTCAATCTGATGACTATGGCAAAGACCTTACCAGTGTCAATATCCTGCTGAAAAAGCAACAGGCAAGTGGACAAGGCAGCTGCATACCTGGGCCTGCATCTGTTTTACAGTCTTGGTCTTATCATTCTTACTTGCCCTCCATGTTTTCAACCATCTGCCACTATGTTGAAGGGATTTTAATACCCAACAGTGTTTGCTCTAATAGCATCCTGGGGAGTTTCCAGAATCAACAGAAATGGCACAGTATTGGTAGATGTGCTTGGTGTCTGTTCAGTTACTATTCAAGGTACTTTACAAATAATAAAAGAAATCTCAATAGAGGGCTCTGAGGGCAAGTGAATTTACCTTGAAATAATGGGGAAAAGTTGCATTGAGGTTGAGAAAGCAGTTGGTGGCAGGATCTTCCAGTGGCTTCTGTGACTGGCTTTGCAACACATGTGAGTCCTGGGTCCAGCTGTCCCACTTAGAACCAGTCACAGGATAGTTGTGGCCAACTGCTGAGACTGACTTCTTTCATCCAGAGTGGCACTCAGCCTTTTGATTAGTGGTTGGTTAATTGGCTTTTAGATAAAACTGTGCATAAAGAAATTTTTTTTCACAGATGTCTTTTAGTCATAGCCATTTACCTCCTGGACCTGGGGGTCAGGGGTCCAAGGGACTCAGTCCATTCCCAGGTGTGGATCCCTTGTCTCTAAACTGTCCATGTATGATCTTCTCCATGTTATAGTTCCTGAGCCAGACACCTCTGCTTTAACTTTTGCCCTTTTTCTTTGTGTAAGTCAGCAATTAGTATGTGTCAGCTTTCCAATTAGAGAAATGAAGATAATGTTATCTTTCCACCTGTAAGAACAGGAACCTCAAGATTTTCATCCTTTCTAATGATGAAACTGTCCTTTTCCCATAATTAATTTTGTCTCTCCTGTCATTATTTCCCCAAATTTCTGAATAAATTTGAACTTTACTCCAAGCTTTAAAGTATTAGGAAGGGATGAGAAGCTGAAGTGTTAGTTGGTCATTTGATTGATATAAGAACCATTTCTTGGGTTCTCCATTATATAAGTTCATATTTTTCAGTATTCCACTTTTACCAGTTTCATAGGACCATCTATACTTCCTCTGGCTCTGATGTAAAGATCTCTCTGTCTTACACCCTTAGATGCTGGAAAATCAGATGGAGGTGCGGAAGAAGGAGATTGAGGAGCTCCAGAGCCAAGCCCAGGCACTGAGTCAGGAGGGGAAGAGCACTGATGAAGTGGACAACAAGCGTCTCACTGTACAGACCAAGTTCATGGAGCTGTTAGAACCCTTGAATGAAAGGAAGCATAACCTGCTGGCCTCCAAAGAGATCCATCAGTTCAACCGGGATGTGGAGGACGAGATCGTGAGTAGACCCTCTCAGTATTAGAGGCTTCTCCACAAACAGCGATGCCTGTCCCAAAGCCCACATTCTCACTCACCTTTGGTGCTCACATTGGGCCACAGCTGTGAGCCCACACTCTGCATGTTCTAGGGATTCTTCCCCTCCCACATACACAAGGTGTTTTCCCTTGTTTTCTAAAGATAATCCAGGATTTTAATGCCCCTTAGAACAGTGCTTTTAAAAATAACCAGGAGGACTCACAGTGACAAGTCTTAACACTGAGGATGAAGTGAAGTAGAAGACTTAACTCTCACCACATGTCCAAGAAGGGCGTGTGTCCCCAGCAGCCCCTTTGAAGGGAGCTGGCCCCCTGCCATCCTTGCTGCCCTTGTGTCATGTGTTCCTCTGCAAGGTCCTGACCACTTACTTTCAATTCTCTCCAGTTGTGGGTTGGTGAGAGGATGCCTTTGGCGACTTCCACAGATCATGGCCACAACCTCCAGACTGTGCAGCTGTTAATAAAGAAAAATCAGGTAAGCATCTCTGCTTGGGTTAGTTCAGTCTGAGATATAGTCACTCCCAAATCACAGAGAAAGCAAGTGATCTTTCAAGACTTGTGATTCTGCCGTGGCTCTGAGATTTGATGTAAGCACCAGGCTGTGGCCATTTAGCAAGGCTCTGTGTGTGTTTTTTGTTCCTACACAGACCCTCCAGAAAGAAATCCAGGGGCACCAGCCTCGAATTGATGACATCTTTGAGAGAAGCCAAAACATAGTCACTGACAGCAGCAGCCTCAATGCTGAGGCCATCAGACAGAGGCTTGCTGACCTGAAGCAGCTGTGGGGCCAACTTATAGAGGAGACAGAGAAACGGCACAGGCGGCTGGAGGAGGCACACAAGGCCCAGCAGTACTATTTTGATGCAGCTGAGGCTGAGGCATGGATGAGCGAGCAGGAGCTGTACATGATGTCTGAGGAAAAGGCCAAGGTGAGCAAGCATACCCGCCCTTCATGAGAGGAAGCAGGAGGCATCCCCAGAAGAGCCTCCAGTTCAGAACCTGACCTTCCCTTTTGCTGGTGGCTCTGAATTTGTGAGACATTGTACCTGCTGTCTTGCAAGGTTAAGGGAGCACCATGGTTCACAATATTTTCTTGCCTGAATCCTGGTGTGCTATTAAGATTTGTCCTGTCATCTTTTTTTTTTTTTTTTTAATATATAAATTTGCCAGAGTTACCTATAACCTTACAACATACAACATGGCTTTGAGGCCTTTTCAAAGTATCTTAGTGTTTCAGAAATATTGTCATCGACAAACCTGATAGTCTGTAGAATTTCAACTAGCCAAAATGCACTTGGCCTGCCAGACTCTAACTTTGTACCTCAGAGGGGTCTTAGTCCTTCTGCATCTCTACTTCGTCATTGTCAAAGGCCTCCTGTGGTCATATTGATGCTCTCAGAATGCTTCAAAAGCTGTTTCTTCACAGTACCACATTTCTGGTGTTCTTTCTGATGATCCTCTTGCCCCACTGTACAGTTAGTCTGTCATTCCTCACAAAGTGTTATCAGGCCAAAGGAGGTGGCTGTGGTTGTGACAGGCCCTCTCTTTGCAGGATGAGCAGAGTGCTGTCTCCATGTTGAAGAAGCACCAAATCTTGGAACAAGCTGTTGAGGACTATGCAGAGACAGTACACCAACTCTCCAAGACCAGTCGGGCCCTGGTGGCTGACAGCCACCCTGAAAGGTGAGAGCCGCGTTTTAAGGATGAGATGTGGTTGTGGATTCTTTGATTCAGATCTCTTACTACCCCACTCAAAAAGAAAATGGCAGTATTCATCTTAACCCAGTAGTAAGGTAGAACGGTAGGAAGCATTTCTAAAACAGACCCAATAATCGGTGATGAATAGGAAAGGTGAACTGTTATATTCAGAAATTACCCTTTTGGTTAAATATCTTCTGTTAGCCAAGATCCCATTTTGAACTTGTGAGTCAAAAAAGTACAGGGGGCTGGGGTTGTGGCTCAGTGGTAGAGCACTTGCCTAGCATGTGTGAGGCACTAGGTTTGATTCTCAGCACCACATATTTAATAAAGGTCCATAGAGCAATTAGTAGTTTTAAGAGGAATGATAAACAAGAATACATGGACCCATAAAATAAAAGGGCTCCAGAAGGAACAAAATGATTTCAACTCCTAACTCTTATATATTGAGTGCTCAGAATGCTTTAGGGAAAGAAGCAGGTCAGGGTGTGGTACTCACTGCCTGTATACCCGACCCCCGTGTTAACTTCAAGAGCAAACATTTTAGCTTTTTGTGTAACTGCCTTTCATGACTGAAAAAAGAAAGGAATCAGCTCTTTGTGTTTAACCAAGGCAGGTTAAGTGAGATGAGGTCAATGGCTATGTTGGTGTATGATGTCATTAAGGTGTGTATGATCACACTCCCAAGAAAATAACCTTCGTGGTCTCCAGGGACAGGCACCAGCAAACCTTTGTCTGTTGTATCCTCTTATGAGATTGTCATTCTGGGGATAAATAAGAGGGATGGGAATTCAGTCCCTTTACTGCACACCTAGGACCCAAGAAATGAACAGCAGGAGCTAGCCCTCCTAGCAGGAAAGAGCACACGCCCAAAGTTCGAAACAGTGATGACTGACATGTTTGTCCCTTTGTCAGCATAGCACCTGAGAATGGAAGATGACTCCAAAGTTTTGTGTTAACTTCTCACATCAAAAGAAATCCTGACTTGCAGAGCCAGTAGTATAGAGTTAGGGCCTCAGTCATTATTCTAGATGGTCTTTACCTTAATTATTGTGTTTGGTTTATATATTAGCTCTTCATCATTCAAAATGAAGGTCAGATTTCAGAGTTTTTTCAGGTTAAATAGGCTACCAGAAACTTCCTTAGAGAAAATCGAGATTATATACTCTCCCATTATCTCTGCCTCATTCTTTTCCCTTTGAAAAAAGTTGACATTTAAGGTCTTTTCCCCCCACCCCCCCACCCCCTTCCTCAGTGAGCGCATTAGCATGCGGCAGTCCAAAGTGGATAAGCTATATGCTGGCCTGAAGGACCTGGCAGAGGAGAGGAGAGGCAAGCTGGACGAAAGGCACAGGTTGTTCCAGCTCAACCGGGAGGTGGATGACCTGGAGCAGTGGATTGCCGAGAGGGAGGTGGTTGCAGGGTCCCATGAGCTGGGGCAAGACTATGAGCATGTCACGGTAAGTACTTTGGGTGGAGTGTGAGTGATGGTGTGGGAGCTTCTTGGCCTTCCTCGTCTGTGAGCAGATAAAATGCCCAGGACTTGAATCAGGCCAGGGGGTTTAATTTCAACTTGAATTTCTTATCAGGTGACTTTGACTTCTGTTGGCCAGCTTCTCTGTGCCCTGCTCCTGTAGTAATTTTAAGAGACAAGGCAGTGCTGCAGTGAGGAAGGAGACCTGATAAGAGGTTTTGGAGCTAAGATCTGTTGTTCTTAAATCATTCGTATTACTTGTTGCCTCCCATTTAGAGGCAGTCTCTTCCAAGATGACAGTCAGGTGATCAAGAAGTAAAATGCTAATAATGGTCTCATTGATTTCTTTATACACATCCCCATTTCAGATGTTACAAGAACGATTCCGGGAATTTGCTCGAGACACTGGGAACATTGGACAGGAACGTGTGGACACAGTCAATCACATGGCTGATGAACTCATCAACTCTGGACATTCGGATGCTGCCACTATTGCTGAGTGGAAGGATGGCCTCAATGAAGCTTGGGCTGACCTCCTTGAGCTCATTGACACGAGGACACAGATTCTTGCTGCCTCCTATGAACTGCATAAGTTTTACCATGATGCCAAGGAAATCTTTGGGCGCATCCAGGATAAACATAAGAAACTCCCTGAGGAGCTTGGGAGAGATCAGAACACTGTGGAGACATTGCAGAGAATGCACACCACCTTTGAGCATGATATCCAGGCTCTGGGCACTCAGGTGGGTGGAGAGCTTCCCAGGGGAAGGAGGAGGTTTCTCTCTACAGTGTCTTTATGCATCTCTGAGTGTCTCTCTGTTCTTTGGCCTGAGAGGGTTGCCCAAATTAAACACACATGTGCACGCACACACATTGTTACATTGCTCCGTTCGGGAGAGCACTGTAGTACTCAAGAGAGGTCCATAAAATTCTCAGTTTACCACATTTGCAAACATTGTTAGATGACTAAAATAAATAAACCAGATGTACACACAAACATTTGCAAGTTATAGGCCTCCCTTAGAGTTTGTATTATGTTAGTATATTTCCAAATTGCTCCATCAAGAGCAATTTCCAAAACAGTACCTTATTGTTTTCCATCAGTCATCCTAAAAGAGAGAAAGTAGGATTCTAACAATTTGATATGCTTCATCTTTTTACCCCTCAGAATAAAATGGCTGCTAAGCACTAAGGCATTAACAATATAACAGAAAGAATCTAGTATAATCATTCTTTCGTTTCCTTTCTAATCTCTGCAGTTTCCTGTTCAGTCTTAATGCTTTTAGTTGGAAAAAAATTACAAATTTCATGGTTTTAGAGAAATACCAATTTCATTAGAAATATTAGCCCTGAGCTTGTCAGGGATTTTATGTTACCTATTGAGAGTGTATTGATTATCTGGTGCAAGGATTAGCAGATTTTTTTTGTTGTTAAAGGTCATATAGTAAATATTTTTGGATTCATGTGACAAAATACAGTTTCTATTGCAGATACTTATCTCTGCCATCTTAGAATAAAAAAGCCTCAGAGAGTGCTAACATGAACAGTGTGGCTATGTACAATAAATCTTTATTTACAAAAACAGCCTAGATATGGCCCCAGGAGACGCAATCAAATGCATTGGCTTCATTGTGCTTTGGCATTTTAGGGTTTGTTCTTTGGAGCGACCATTGTGACTGTCGTTGTCTTCTTACTTTTGAGATGATGCTTGCAAAACATACACCATCATAAGAGTTCTATGAATGTTTTCCAAAAGAACAAAAGCTCAGAGAAACTTAGGGACTGCCTTGAGATAGTTAGGAAACATTTTGGCAACAGCAGGTCTTTCCTGTGCGCCTATAAAATCATTAAGGTCCTTTGCTCTTAGAACTACAAGAGACTGGAGAGACCATAGAGTTAACTGCTCCTTTGTGTCTTCATTAAATCCCTTCATTTCTGAGACTTGGAGAGGTGAGGACCAGTGGAGATCCAGTGCCATCCAGGACAGAAACCTACTCCCTCAAGTCTGGTGGTCTCCACCTGCTTCACCATCTCTGCTGCCTTAGGCCATTTACAACTGTAAAAAGAACATGTTGACCCAGTCCAGGTTTATTATCACAGAATCAGCAGGGGGTGTCTCCTGCTTGGCTCTTTCCTCTTGTGCCAACTTGAACCACCACCACCCTCCATTCTGCATGGAGCAGTGGGACATGAGGGATGACTACTGGTGGCCTCAAATGACTGCACAAAGCAGGGGTTGATTTTTGTGGGGATTTTCACTTCTGCTGTCCTCTACTTTTTTTTTTTTTTAAGAGTCCATGAAAACCAACCAGAGACTTAAGAAAAGGCATTTAGAAAGATGTGGTCAGTCATATAGGAAATTAACTTTTCACATAACTTCCTAGGAACTTGCTCATGGTAATTTGAGTTCTGCCTGAGCCATAACCCAAATATCAAAGATTATTTCCCCAAATCTCTTAGGATATGGAAATCAGATGGCCATGGAAATCAAATCCCATTGATTCTTCTTTGCATCTTCTATAGAAACTTCATTTTTTTACCCACCATCACCTAAAGTCCTTTTGTGCAGTTGAGGGTCAGTAATCCAACTACCCACAAGCCCCAGTGTGGTCCACCCCCCTTGCAAGTGCACCCCTGCCCCATGTAGCATTTCTTCAAATACTTCCTTCACAGACATTGCCACACTCTTATTGCCTAGGACTGTTGATCTCAGAGTCTCACCAGTAAATAACGATTGAGTATCCATTCTCCCATGTTGTATCTTTGATTAGACATTGTCTTACACCTGTGGCACTGCTGACATGCTAAGTACCTCACATAAAATATATAACAAGAAGGAAATATAAGATAGCCACAGTTACTAGTTTTTATTATAAAGGCATATGCACCCTCCAGCAAAGGGAAGAGAGAGAACCTATTAAATGTTTTCGCCTTTTTTGTACAAAAAGTAGAATATTATGCACACCATCACACCATCTGTACTTGGCTTTTTCCACTGAGCTGTATTCCTACAACACTTTTCATCTGAGTATGCAGAATGCTTCCTTTTTTTTTTTTTTTTTTCTTCATGATAGAATGTAATAACATTTTTTTTACCAATCCCTCATTGATGGACCTTACTTTTGATCTTTTGGTTATAGAAACAGTACTATAGTAAATAATCAACATGTATTTAGTTTCCTAAATATTCAAGGACAAATCAGTGTTGTCATGTAGCATTTTTTTCATATTTAAGACCCATTTGCATTTCCTATTCTGAAATTTCTTGTGCTACTTTTTGTGTTGGTTTGTTGGCATTTTTTAAAATTTTTGGTGACTGTCATCTCTAAAAAGATAGGCACAAAAAGCAAGTAGCTATAAGTACAAATGCATTCTTTTTTCTTTTTTCCCTACTATGTATGGATTGAACCCCAGGGACAGTGCCACTAAAATACACTCTCAGTCATTTTTTATTTTGAGACAGGGTCTCACTAAGTTGCTCAGGCTGGATTGGAACTTAAAACCCTCCTGCCTCAGCCCCCTGAGTTGCTGGGATTCAGGCATGCACCACCATGCCCAGCACAAGTGCACTCTTTTTTTTTTTTTTTTTGAGATGCTGGGGATTGAACCCAGGGCCTTGTGCTTGTGAGGCAGGCACTCTACCAACTGAGCTATATCCCCAGCCCACAAGTGCACTCTTGATTATATTTACCAGATCACAATTCTCAACATTAGTTTTCGGTTCCACAAAGCTTTTGCTCTTGTTTGGCTAGTTCAGATTTCACCTTCTTTGACATCAGTTAGTTCTTTTAACCATATCATATGTTGTTTCTGTATTTGTTGTTTTTATAATTGTTCAAGTATAAGTGTCTCATGGAGAAAAGAGAGATGGGTACTCTCTTAGTACCATCACACAGCAGTGGAAAGGCATTTGTAAAATGTGTTTGTTCTTCATGGCAGTTTGTCGTTCATAGTAACAAACATTTGTCTTTACTCTGAACAGATAATGGTACTTATTTTTTAGATTTCACTTGTTTCCTTATTTGTATAGACCCTAATAATGTAGTTCAGTAGGCTTACAGAAAACTTAGGTTTTGTGACTTGGATCCCAATGAAGTCCACGTCTGAGGGGAGACGCGGCCTATTTTGCCCTGGTGCTCCCTTTAGTGTGTAAGCAGAGTGGTAAGGGGGAGGGGTGATGAGGAAGGTCATAGCAGTCAAACCTGACTCATCTTTGCCCCTGGCTTCACAGGTGAGGCAGCTACAAGAGGATGCAGCACGCCTCCAGGCAGCTTACGCAGGGGACAAGGCCGATGACATCCAGAAGCGTGAAAACGAGGTCCTGGAAGCCTGGAAGTCCCTGCTTGATGCCTGTGAGGGCCGCAGGGTACGGCTGGTGGACACAGGGGACAAATTCCGCTTTTTCAGCATGGTGCGCGACCTCATGCTCTGGATGGAGGATGTCATCCGGCAGATTGAGGCCCAGGAGAAGCCAAGGTAATGCTTGTAGCCACTGCTTCGATTTCTTCCTACACACAACCCCAGGGAACAAGGACCAGCAGTGTGAGGCCTTCCTAGCTTCTGCTTTACCATACCCCCATGTCCCCCAAGCCCTCATGCCCACATCTGGGAAAGTCATGGTTCAGGCAGCCATGTACCTTGGGCACAACCAACTAACTGCCTTATTTTTGGAATGAGGTGACTTTCTGAGTTCCTTTTTCTGTGTCTCTCTGTTAGAGTAAAAACTGTCCCTTTCCATACACACTTCCAAAGGTGTTCCTTACCCTCAACATCAGCCTTACTGTTGTCATGTAGTGATTAGTATTTGTTCTATGGCTTCCCTTTGTTTCATGTAAAGCAATGAAGAGAAGTTAATAGATGAGCAGATATGTATTTAACCTCCAGTTCACCCCAGGCCCCCTATAATTGAGAAATGAACTGTGCTGCAATTGAAGAAATGTTTTTATCATTATTTACGTTGTTAAAAAGCAGTTATAGGGCTGGGGATATAGCTCAGTGGGTAGAGTGCTTGCCTCGCAAGCACAAGGCCCTGGGTTTAATCCCTAGCACCGCAAAAAAAAAAAAAAAAAAAAGGCAATTATATTCTCTGGGCCAGGGCCAGTAGGTTTTGATCCCCAAGAGGCTCTCACAGCTTCCATTCCAAAACCAGTTCCCTCTTGTGTATCTCATGACTAAGTATAGAGGGGGACTGTCAGCTGCTCTTTGAGGTATGCATCCTGAGCCTATGGTAGTGAATGCCTTGAGGTACCTGTTATTGCCCCTGCCTTCTTGAAGGGAGGCTTTCTGAATTGCATTTTAAGGTAAAAGTCTGAGCAGAAATCTAGTGCATTTTTTTGCATGCACCTAGCAACTGTTTTGATTATTTAGGCACACATAAAAATGTAAAGAGTCGTCTTCTGAGCGTTTGGTTGTAGAGCTGGTCCTGAGTTTCACTCTTATTGTAGTTAGCCACAGTGACACAGCTTGAATTCTGACTGAATCAGCAGTAAAAGGCCATCTGAGCTAACATTAGAAAGTTTCCTTCCAGTTATGTTTTGAAACCTATACATTTGTTTGAAAAGCTTGCTGTAAAGGAAATGTCACTTGTCTAATTTTAGGGATGTATCATCTGTTGAACTATTAATGAATAATCATCAAGGTATCAAAGCTGAAATCGATGCTCGTAATGACAGTTTCACCACTTGCATCGAACTGGGGAAATCCCTGCTTGCAAGAAAACACTACGCTTCTGAGGAGGTAATGATACTGCTTGGCTTTGGGACCATGGAACAAATGCACTGGTTTTTAGGTATTAAATGACTTTATTCTGTGTGCATACATGTGTGTGCACCTGCATGTATGCACACATACACAGACACAGAAGTATGTGCAGTTATCCTTCAGTATCCACAGGGGATTCCATGAATGTTTAAGTACTTCTTATAAAGTGGCATAATATTTGTATATAACTTAAGCACATCCTCTTGTATAGTTTAAATCATCTCTAGAAAACTTGTAATACCTACTACCAGGTATATGTCATGTATATAGTTGTTATATTGTTTAAGAAATGGGCAAGAGCCTAGGTATGGTGGCACATATCTAATTCTAGCAACTCAGGACACTGAGGCAGGAGGATCACAAGTTTGAGGCCACCCTCAGAAATTTAGCAAGACCCTTTCTCAAAATAAAAAAGGACTGAGGATGTCAGTCAGCTGTTAAGTGTCCCTGGGTTCAATCCCTTGAACCAAAAAAAAAAAAAGAAATGGCAAGGGAAAAGTCCATGTGTTCCATTTAGATGCAGTTTTTTTCCCAATGTTTTTGATCTCCAGTTGGTCAAGTTCTTGAAGATAAAGGGATGACTGCACATATGCACACACATTCATGTACTTAATTATATTTCAAAAACCCTTGCTTCTTTCCTGTCTGCTTAGAATAAGATAGTTACACAAGATTCTAGGCCCAGAACCAGTAATTCCTGGGGCACAAAAGACCATTTTTGAGGGTCCCAGGTTGAAAAAGAGCCTCTCACCTCCTCCATCCCTTCTCCTCTGCTTGGCACTCCCGCTCCATTGCATATCTCCTAGGACCCTTCACTCTCAAGTAAAGATTCTGGTTAGGACAGATGGTTGTAGATTTCTGTTTAGAAATGGCAAGGAAAAAGTCCATGTGTTCCATTCACATGCAGTTTTTTTCCCAATACTTTTGATCTCCAGTTCACTGTGTAGCCCTCTTCATAGGAATGGATGTCCTCTCAGGCCAGAGCTGTGCCCCTGTTGCTGTCCCTTTCTTGGTGAATATGTTTGCTGCAGTGAGCCACAGAGTCCAGTGCAGCCCAGTGCACTGGCCTCCTGACAACAGTGACTCCTCCTGACTGTTGGCCTCCTCACAACAAAGCAGCTTTGAACAGAGACCCACCTTCCTCTCAGTCTGGTCTGGAAGATTAGCCATGTGTTTCTATCCTCTCGCAAGACAGACAGATTCAGCAGATAGTTTCAAGTTTAGCAAAAGCCTCTTGGAAAATAAATGTTTCTTGTATGAAGTGACCCATGGATAGGGGAAAGCAAAAGAGATATAATGTGTTCTATGAAAATATCTTGGGGTCCTTGTTTTCATGCAGATTAAGGAAAAGTTACTACAGTTGACTGAAAAAAGAAAAGAAATGATTGACAAGTGGGAAGACCGATGGGAGTGGTTAAGACTGAGTAAGCACATATTTAATTTGTCTTTCTGCTCTTTTTGTGTATCCATGCAAGTTTATATCCCCACTTTAATTGATATGATGTTAGCACTTAATGATTTTTGAAGTTCTGGATGCTGCTATGTCCTATTTCATTATTGCATGCTGAATATTATTGTTATTTTCTAAGATGTTGTGTTCATTGTTTTTCACCCCATGATTGATCTCAGAGCTGTTAGTGGGGTTTGAGTTCTTTAGGAACTTCATGGAGATGACAATTCTCAGCATTCCTCTGGGAGAGTAGAGATAGAAGCTCCCCAATCATCTTCAAGAAAAATTCTTACTTCAGAGTCAATAAGTTGTAAAGTTGGCCTGAGTCTTAAATCTGGTATTTTTAGTGTAAGGTTTATAGCATCACAAAGTAAAAGCTAACATCTGTTGAGGTTTTGTAGTGAACTGGGCGTTGTTCTAAGTGTTTTAAGACATGTTTCTGTATTTACTTTCTCTGAGGTAAAAATCTTTTTTTGTTAATCCTCATAAAGACATATGTGAGCCATCAGAGTTAATAGCCAATAGTATTAGGAAAAGCATCTCATAATTACTAACACGAAGTAGTCCAGTTCAAGCATTATTTGCCATACTTTGGGATTCTACATTGGAACTTGGGCTCCGTCCTTATATTCTAATGACCCCATTCATTCACTCAAGGGTTGATTTCCGAGGGCCCTTTTCTGAAATGTGTGTAGGAAATGAGGGCACATCGTATTTGGCCCAGAGCCCTTGGATTACCCATTTTTGGCCACTATTTGGATGAGGATTTGGTTTGTAAGTTTTGAGAACTTCAGGTTAGTTTCATTCAGTTCAGCAGAATCTATATCCCCCACTGCTGTGAACCAGACACCAGGTTGTCCTCAGGACACTGTGTTGACAGGCAAAGTCTCCACCTAGGGGCTGACAAGCCTCTAGTGCAGGGTGGCAGCTCCTCTGGGTATCAGGTGCTATTGGGGTGCTAAAAGAGAGCCAGCCTGATGCTAGAGACTGATTCTGCCTATAGGCCCTCTCTTGCTGACCCACCCCAGGCACTCCTGCATTGATGCAGTGAGAAGCTGTGTTAGCAGTAGTGCAAAACCAGTTTCTGACCCATCTCCTCATGACTGTGGTAGAAGGAGTGCTGTTTCCTCACCTGCCAGGAAAGCACGAGGCACAGCAAAAGCATTAGTCCACACCATCCTCACCAGTTCCCACCTCCTTATCTAGCATCACATATCCTCCCCACCTCTCAACTCCCCAAGAGAAAACAACCTCTTCTGACAGAAGGGTAGTATGAGAACGTCTGTTCCACCATGACCTACACAAGTTGTAAATCCCTGCAAGGCTAAGCACTTAACTGCAGGGAAGCAGGGCTGAGTGAGCAGAAAACATTCTAGAACTATGCTGTCCAGTTTGGTAGCCAAACTGGGAACTTGAAATGTTCTCAAATTGATATGCAGTCAAATCTGCCTTGCATTCAGACTTAGAAGGAAAAAAAAGAATGCTAAGAGATCTTAATAATTTTCTTTTAGCTAGACATTGTGGTACATGCCTGTAATCCCAGTGATTTGGGAGGCCAAGGCAAAAGGATCACAAATTAAGAGGCCAGCCTCAGCAATTTAGCAAGGCCTTAAGCAACTCAGCAAGACTCCTAACTCAAAAAATAAAAAGGGTTAGGGGTTGGGCTCAGTGGTAAAGTAACTTTGGATTCAATCCCCAGTATCACGTAAAAATAATATTAGTAATTATAATTGTCTTATAGTGATTACATGTTAAATAACATCTTTCATATATTGGGTTAAATTAACCATCCTATTGAACTTGTTTTTACTTTGCTTGTGTGGCTCATGTTGTATTTATCATAAACTGGTTGTCTGTGTAGCTGCCACCAGAGGGTAGTAGTGCCAGGTGGCCCTGTGGCCAGCACTCACTCTTGGTACCCTGTGCAGTTTTGGAGGTCCATCAGTTCTCAAGGGATGCCAGTGTGGCCGAGGCCTGGCTGCTGGGACAGGAGCCATACCTATCCAGTCGCGAAATCGGCCAGAGCGTGGATGAGGTGGAGAAGCTCATCAAGCGCCATGAGGCATTTGAAAAGTCTGCAGCAACCTGGGATGAGAGGTTCTCCGCCCTGGAGAGGCTGACGACAGTGAGTGGCACTGGATGCTGCAGTGCTTGGCATGTTTGTGAGGGTCTTGTGAAGCTGATGGTTCTCTTGGAACAGGACCTAGGGAGGAGGTCAGGGTGCCACCCTCAGTCACCTCCCAACCACCTGAATTTAGGATCTCTTAGCCTAAATAATAATAACCTCTTGCCTAGGAACCAGTTGGTGATGTTCATGTTTCTCTTTCAATCTCTTTTTCCTCTTGTATTTCATAGAATCTCTGGTTTCTAGGGGATGTGATCTTAAAATTTTCCTCTGCATTTTAGTACTAGAGTTCCCATCAAATAGTAGCTTGATCCTGGACCTTTGTAAATCCTCCCCATTCTTGATAATCTGTCCCTCTAACATAAAGGTCTTAGAATAGGGCTTGTGAACTGGTGTTTAATTCTACAAGTCTGGCGATTTAACGTGTCCCTGTGTACTGTGTCAAAACAATACTTTAGTGCATGCACAATTGCTTGTGAAATGAGTTCATTTCAGGTGGACAATTCTGGTACTTTTTAATATGTTTTTGGGGTTTGGGCTGAACACATCCTCACCACAGCACAGGAGTCTTCGTTGAGTATTTTTATACATTTGTCTTTGGTGTTACATGAGCTCTCATGGGGACCAAGGATCAGATGCTTTTCCTTCTTAGCAAAGTTGAGAGCTGCATAGTTCATTTAGAAATTAGATCCATGCTCCCAGAGAGTTTCACCAGCTCCTCATGCAGCCCTTCATTTCCTGTAAGTTTAGGTTGTAGCTACAGTTCCTATGAATTTACTTCCCTTTGGCTCAGGATGTTAGAGTTTCACATTGTGCAGTGTGAAATGTAGGAAGTAAGCAGAAGGGCTTCCTGGGTTCCCCAGGCCCTGTTCTTCAAAGAGGCCAGTTTGGGGCTCTGCTCAACATCACTGTGTTCTCCCTCAGTTGGAGTTACTGGAAGTGCGCAGACAGCAAGAGGAAGAGGAAAGGAAGAGGCGACCGCCTTCTCCCGAGCCGAGCACGAAGGTTTCAGATGAGACAGAGTCCCAGCAGCAGTGGTGAGTCAGGGGCAACCTGGGAACCTGGAATCTTTGCTTTGATGGCAGGTGAGGTTCATGGAGCATCTTTGCTAGGCCCTGCCTTGCTAGGCCTAGCCACATGCCTTTCATATTAAATGTTTTATCATGTGATTTGGAATCTGTATAATCAGACTTGAGCGACACCCAAGGACACTAACTTGTCTAAGGTCATCTAGCTATTAGGTAGCAGAAGTGGAATGTAGACAGTGCCCTTTTCTGTTGTGTGAACACCCATATCTGCATGCACATACACTTAGAATTTCCATATGATTCAGTGTATGGCATGCACCACCCAGATTTCAGGCCATTGATTTTTGTAGTGATGCTCTCTGAAAGTCCTGGCGACTTCACATAAAGGGCAGGCATTATTCTGTTTGTAGAAGGCTAATTGCTTCACTGTTGTAGGAGCTTCAGGAAGCCTCTACTGTAGTCGTTGGTTATGGGGAGGGTGGTGGGATGGAAGCAGGGAGCCAGCTGCTCCTGTAGTCTCCCTCTCCGTATGGTGTCTGTGGAACATTTGGCAAATTCAAGTTTTTAAGAAATCAAATGATGTAAAAGAGGGTTGCTTATGTTTTTCTCTTTCTCCTCTTCTTCCCTTCCTTCCCCTTCCCTTTCATCTTCCCTCTTCTGTCCTTTCCCCCTTACCTAACAGGGATACTTCAAAAGGAGAGCAAGTTTCCCAGAATGGTTTGCCGACTGAACAGGGATCTCCACGGGTTAGTTACCGCTCTCAAACCTACCAAAACTACAAAAACTTTAATAGCAGACGGACAGCCAGTGACCAGCCATGGTCTGGACTGTGAAGTTCACTACCATTTGTCAAGAAACATTCTTTCCAAATCCTGTTGGTTTTAACTTTTTGGTTTCCACTTCACCCAAAGTGTTATGTTTTACTTAATTCATATCGTAGCCTTCCTTGGTTTCATATTTGTTTGCATTTACTTCATGTTTATTTGAGTCTCTTAACTGATGGATGCTCATTGCCTTAAAGCACAGTACTTATCGTTTGTTTATTTATTGTGAGCTTTTTACTTTATTAAGATTTTACAGTGAAACCCTTACATGAGTAATTGAAATTAAATGAAATTACAGCATAATGAAGAAGAAAACTAGAATCTAACAGGTATGGCACATCCAGTAATACTAACAGGGCACAGTGCTGCAGTATAGGTACTGTGTTACTTACCGATGCTATTAACCTGCAGTAGTTACTAGTAACTAGGAAGACTGGTCTGTAAGGAAGGAGACATTTCACTGCTAAGAGTAAAACCTAGTCAGCCGTGTAACATTCCATTGAAGGATGCATTCATTCACTGAAGATGACAAAAAAAAAAAAAAAAAGGAAGTTGGATCTACTTGAGAAGCTGTTTGAATTTTAGGTGCAGAAATCTCAAACATTTTAAGACCCTTGGGTTTGGGTCATTTATTACTTTTTACAAACTAGTTACTCTCTTTTTTCTGCCAAGTCCTAAATCAAGCACCACAGGTTTCCTCGCAGCAGGTGTTGCAGCTGGCCTCGAGAGTAAATTGCCCGCTGACTGCTGCTGCCACCTCTGTCTTAGTCACTGTCAGATGCGCTGGGACTCGGCATGGCTGGTGACAGCAGTTTTCAACCTGTTTTGGGAACCTGCCTACCAGACTCCCAGGCCTTTCCATTTCGGTCATTGACTTTGGGGTGTCAAACTATTGTAATTTTTCACACACGTGGAACAAAAGCCATTTTGGTTCATCCTGATTACTTGAACGATGCACCCGGTAGACCGTGCCTAGGAGCATTTACATGCCTCCTGGCTTTAGAGGTCCCCTGAGGGTCTCTGTAGACAGAAACCGTGTTACTTTCAGATGGATCTTTTGATTCATTTATTTTTCTCAAAACTTTTTGGGGAGTTCTCTAAAAGGAATCTTGTAGGGTTTCCTTTCAGTCCTTCAGCAAGGACTGAAAATGTTTAACCGAAATCCTTCTCCTTAGAAATAAGAACTGATGAAAGAGGTGAATTCCTGGTACTGACCGAAACAAAACAAGATCCATAGTACATGCAAACCTTATGAGACATTTCTTGCTCATTTGCCATATTTAGATGTGTCAGTGGCCTCAGAAACCTGTTTTGATATGTGTTCTCCATGAGTTAAGTCTAATTTGTCTTTTCATTTCATGATGCATGTCTTTTTTTTCTTTTGTCAGGATAACATCATGTAGCATCTTGTTTGTTTTTCCTGATTTCTATGTACATATCTATCTACTTGTGATGGTAGATGGGTATATAGATAGATGCCAAGCTTCTTATGTTCTGGGGGTGGTGTGCACCATTATTGGGTCTCTGCCTTAAAACGTACCCAAATTCATTTTAGAAAAAGCTACTGCTTCGTCTTTGGTCATTAGGGAGTCCTGGTGTGTGTTTCTGGCCCCAAATTATATTATGTGTGTCACTGATCTATATGTATATATGTGATGTTTCCATATATATATGTATGTGTGTGTGTTTTTTAAATTTTGTATCATCAAGATGGATACGTAATTTTAATGCTTTTTGTATTCCGAAGACCAAAAAAACAAAGAAAAGAAACACCACATAAGCACATGGGAAAGGAGCATTTGCTCTCATGCCTAATTTTATCTAGATTTTTAAATTGTAGCTTGCCAGAACCAATTTTTAACCAACAATTGGATTGTATTGGAAGAAGAAAAGGCCATTTTGTTCTTTGAGTGATGATGCAGAGACTCAAGTTAATGAACTTGAAGATAGCGTTGCTTCTTGCACTTTGAAAAGCAATCAGGTGTTTTCCTGTGCTTCTAGTTGTGTTGCCTTTGTGTTCACCTCCTGATTGAAGTATCAGATGTGCGGGCCACTAAAGCACTCTGGACTAATTCTAAAAAGAAGCAACATGGGGTGGGGGGGTGTATTCACATGTACCCACTGTTTGATCATAGCACTATGATTTGCTTTTGATGTTTGTCTCTAGTGGTGTGTTGTCTGTTGGCATGCTTAAAGCACATGTCCATTAAAATTCATTTTGTTCCTTTTATTTTCCTTGTTTTCTTGGTTAGTGATTCATTTGCATAAACATTAATTATCTCTGCATACTGGTTTGGGGTTTTCTCTTTCCTTCTAACTTTAAAGAAAAAATTTTTGCTGCAGAATTTCCCTCAGAAGAGACTTCCCTGACTTTCACCTACCTTGAAGTCTGACCAAGTATGATAAATTACAGCATTTTTCTCATAAACATCTCTCTATCCAGGTCATGACTGTCACTAGCAGTTTTCAAGTCAAACCTGCAGCACTAAATTTTTTTTTAACCTGGTTTCTGTACATACTAACCCATGTCTCTCTGGACTCACACCTGGCTCAGGCCTTCCACACCAAACTCACACTTCCTCCTCACCAGAAGTTTCCTGAAGTCTCACACTAGAAGAGATTTGTCAACTTTAAAATCCATGCATATTCTTTTGATTCAGGGTTTTATTTTTTGGTTATTTCCCCTCCTGTAATTTTCCTTTAAAAAAGAGGGACTGGGTACAGAGGCACATGCCTATATAATCCCTGCTACTTGGGAGGCCAGAGCAGGAAGGTCATGAGTTCAAGAGCAGCCTGGACAGCATAGTGAAACCCCATCTCAAAAAATGTGAAAACAGCTTAAATAGCATATTGCTCATAAGCACAGGTCTACAGGCTGTCACTTGGAAGTCCAAGATAATCGTGCACACACACACCCCCAATGTCTTTCTGCCCTAATCATCCATTTCCCATTGCTTTGAGAGTAAAGGATTTCAGTCAAAAACAACCTTAAATTGCATCCAGCCATATGCTAAACCCTGATTTAATTGTAATAGTTTGCAAAGACATGACATAAATTTGTGATTTTCCATTCCTCCCCAAGTTTTCACCAGCCCTTTTCCTAAAAAAAAAAGTTAGTTTTGTTGAAAATCAAGCACTAAGCCTGTCCATTTAGGTAAGACCTAAATGAGAGGTCCAGTTCCCAAGAGTTGACAGATCTGAGTGTTCCAGTGGTGGTGGCCAGTCTACCGCTTATCCTGTCAAGGTTATTGCTGCTAATTTGGTGTCATTTGGATTCTCAGCAGCAGTGGTGGGGGACATAGCTAATGAGCCTGCCATTGACACCTCCGTGTTTGTCCGTGTACGAGGGGTGCCGGTTGTCTGTAATCCACTAAAGTGTCAGCCACACCCAGCTTTTGTAACTTGCTAATCCCACACCCTGGGTGTACATCAGCCAGGAGCTGCTGCAGTTAATGGTACACAGTTGATGGTACACAGGCTGAAAGCGATAATGAATCAAGACCCTACTATATTTCCAAAGCCGAAAAGCCGTGAGGGTAACAATTTAAATGAGCTTGGGAAGGAACGCTCCTGAAGACGTCTGCAGCCTGAAGGGTCAGAGCCGCTGGAAGCCTGGCTGCCTCTGGGCTTTCTCGTCTCAGTGCGGCAAGGCACCGCGATCAACCAACCCGTGATGGGGAAGGCCCTGGTTCTGTCTTTGTTTGGGGGTAAATAGCTGTGTGGTGTTGAGTGACTGTGATTGGCTTTTCCAGCTCCTTTAACACAAACTACAACCCACTCACGATCCAACTTCGGCAGATGTGGTTAAATTGATGTTTGTTGACTTGCCTCATTTCCTTCCAGCTCTTAAGTTTCAAAGTCTAACTGGGATGGTAGATGTGAAGTGCATGATTGTCGTCCTAATTTCTGCATGTGTTTATGACGATATGTTCAGGGGAGGGGGTGGAGAAGCAGAAAGCACTTTTAGAAACCCCAGGTCTTTCCTTGTCTTATTTTGGGGGAATGCTGTGTAGTTCTGATGGGGCCGTCTATCCATCTGTTTGTGAATGCCCTTTCGCTTAAACTTCCAGCCCTCTGGTGGCACCCTTGGTTGTAAGGTGGCTGCTGTATAACGTCCACTCTCTCTCATATTTAATATGTGTGACTGTCACCGTTGTCCTGTTTTAAAGTAACCATAAGAGGAGATGGTCTGAGCTATATTACAGAAAATGGATTGATCCGAGGAGTAAGAGTGCAGTAAAACGCATACTGGCATTTCGCTTTTCTCATTTCCCCGTAAGCGGGCGGGCATTAATCCATTCCCACCTTCTAATGTCCTTGGTGTCCAGCTGGCTTTGTGGGGTGTGCAATGGTTTTACTGTACTGCCTCGATCTGTGCCAGGCATTTATACACAGCCACGTGTGCAAGTCAGAGCGTATGTGGTCACCCCCATGGCTCACGGGGTTAGCTGAATGGCCTCTCCACTGTCCCTAGATGGCAGAAACAATGGACACAAGCGAAATGGTCAATGGCGCTGCAGAGCAGAGGACGAGCTCAAAGGAATCCAGCCCCATCCCCTCCCCAACCTCTGACCGCAAAGCCAAGACTGCCCTCCCAGCCCAGAGTGCCGCCACCCTACCAGCCAGAACCCAGGAGACGCCCTCAGCCCAGATGGAAGGCTTCCTGAACCGGAAGCACGAGTGGGAGGCCCACAATAAGAAAGCCTCGAGCAGGTACCCACAGCCCAGGCAGAAGTGGGGAGGCGAGAAGTCAGCCCAGCCTGGGGTGGGGGAGCGCATGCCCTGTGGGCTCATTCACTCAGAGCTTCCTGGCTTTGCATTCTTCCTGGGACTGGCACTGGAAAGTGAGGAAGAGCACTTGTTATTCACAGAGAAGGAAGAGTTAAGTGCCAATGGGAATAGCAAGAAGGGGCCTCAGTAGTTCATCCTGAGGGGGAGTCCATTCAATTGAGGTTAAGGTGTCTTCTCTTCCTTAAGTGAAGTAATTCATTATAGGACTTCATTATTTCCCCTGGCCACATTTCCATATCAATCTTCACATTCCATATCTCCCCACAGCCCTGGGTTTACTACTTAACAGATTAGGAAAATGAGGCTGAGAGGCTAGAAAAACTCACTTTCTGTAGAAATCCAGTAGATGGCAAAACTGGGGTGAAAGTCATATCTGACTGCAAAGCCTTTATGCTAAGCCAATAAACCACACTGCCTAGGGCAACCATGTACAATTTTGCAAGTTGTACACAACACAAGGCAGTTCTGCCATCTGAGTTCTGCCATTCACATCGAGGGTGACTTTTATATGTTAACACAGGCACATGTTCTAATAATTAGCATATTAGATAGTTTACCATACCATAGGAGAGAGATCACCTTAGGTACCATAAGTGCTAGTGGCCCTGGATCTGTCTTCTTGTCAAGTGGTTGAGCCACATAAAGAATGAATCTAAGGCTAGAAGAGCTCCTGCTTGAAAATAGCTATGCTTCAAATAAGGAGCCAACCCTGTAGCCCAGTACCACCGAGGAAAGTACCAAACACCAGTGAGAATCTTTCCCATCAGAACGAAGTAGACCTTCACTTGATGGAAGAGGGCATCACGTTTTCACACAAATTCAGAGAGATGTAACCCTTAAAAGCCTACCACTGTAGCAGCATGGTATTCTACCTAGGCAGTCTCTGGAGAAGTTGTTGTGTTCCATTGTTTAGTGTTAGCAGATTTTAGGAAGGACTTTTAATAAAAGGTTATGCAAAGGTCATTTTCATGTAGTCAGATTCTTAATTCTGTTAAGAGTGTGACATGGAACCTTGACTTCCCTTTCTTTACCATGCTCAGGTCCTGGCACAATGTTTATTGTGTCATAAATAACCAAGAAATGGGTTTCTATAAAGATGCAAAGACTGCTGCGTCTGGAATCCCATATCACAGTGAGGTCCCTGTGAGTTTGAAAGAAGCCATCTGCGAAGTGGCCCTTGATTACAAAAAGAAGAAACACGTGTTCAAGCTCAGGTGAGCTTTGCCCCCTTGCTTCGCAGTTGTCTGTGAGTAGGCATGTGTTTTATTTTCACTTGGGTTGGTTTTCTTACCTCATACTGTGATCAGTCAGTTTTCTCCTATGCCATTTTAAGTCTCAAAAAAAGTGAAAAAAAAAACAAAAACCTGTGCACTGCCCATTTCTGTTAAGATCTCTGGGTGCTTTGGGGACAATGGCCAGCCTCCAGCTTCCCTGTGCTTCATGGTGCAGCCAAGAGTGAAAGGAAAGGGAGTTTCCATTTTATGGTCTGGAGCTTACTGTCCTGTAGCACTTGAGGTGGGTTGCTCACATCTCACAGTTTAAGGGAAGCTTAGAAAGATGGTTTCCCCACTTTCTCAGCTTATCCAGACCCAGGATTCGTTGTTACTTGCATTTGAGTTATCTGGAGACTGTCAAGTGAGTCAGCCTGGAGCTGGATGAAGACAAACAGGAAATGCCTGGGTGGGGACTGGGCCTGTCCTCCCATGACCCTCCCCCTGGAGCCATCTGGTTCCAAATGCCAGTAGGACACACACCTCCCAGTAGGACACACACCTCCCCACGGTGGATCCACCCTCAAAAGTTCTCCTGTTGGATATGGGCAAACTATTTTAATAATCTTGTAAAAATGTAAAAAGTACATGTTTTAATGGTTAGTTGCTAGTTCTGTGCTGATGTGCTCTGCTGCTCTGGCACCTGGACAGCTGTGCTCTTAGTTGTGTTTTGAGCTGATTGGAGGCAGCCAAAGACTGCAGAGGGCAGTTACAGATACACAGTTGGTCACACTCTGTTGGTGAGCAGTGTGAGCTCTTTGGGCCTTGGGACTCTTGATGTTTTGTCAGACAAGGCCCAGATAACTTGACCCCTTAGCTATCTTCCTTGATGCCTCTTCTGGGAGTCAGGCTGTTGGCAGAGAGGGGTGCCCATCACTACACTGACAGCCCCCTCTTCTTCCTGATGGCTGCAGAGCAAATGATGGAACCCTCTGAACACAGGTACTCCTCTCTGTCACACTGATGACCTCAGGTGGGGCCCTTTGTTCTGAGGCACACATAAGAAAATTTAGGAGTCTTTTTCTGTGTCTTGTCAGAGACTCTAGAATGTCAAATTTTAGGAAATATAAACTCCATCGCAGAATTTCAGAAGGACTCTATATTTCTTTCTTTTTTAAAATATTTTTTAGTTGTCCATGGACCTTTTTATTTAATTATATGTGGTGCTGAGAATCGAACCCAGTGCCTCCCTGGGCAAGTGCTCTTCACTGAGCCATAGCCCCAGCCCAGGACTCTTCATTTCTGAAGAGCTTTCTTTTGAGTTCATTTTAGGTCACTGATCAGGAATATAGTGTTCTTTGCCATAACAAACTCAAGTGTTGTTGTGTTTGTGTCCCACGGATCCTCCTGTGAATTGAAGCTCCAAGTTACCTGTATTGGATTGACCCAGTTAATTGTGAATTCTGATGTCCCTAGGGCCATTGCAGGGCCACCTGGGTCCCTTGGAATGGTTGGTGCTGCATGTAGGGCTTCTGAGGCCTCTTTGTGTCCCACATAAAACAGAGAGTTGGGTATTTTTATTTTTCTGAAGTTAAATTGTGACTTACTCTCTTCCTTGAAATTACAGACTAAATGACGGCAATGAGTACCTCTTCCAAGCCAAAGACGATGTAAGTTACTAAGCTTCATCTCCCTCACATGCTTCAGAGTATGCAAGTGTTGTGGGATGATAACTTTATTTGTAACGTTATCCATGTAAGTAATGGTCAGCAGTGACTCTGTCACTTGGTTGCCACTCGCTAATACTGCCAGGCATTCGGTTCTCTCTCTAGAGAGCAGTGAATGTCATCATGCTGTCTTTCCCCATGGGAGAGCAGCTAGCTCAGGATCCACTGGGGTCTGGGAAAGAAAACCCTGCTCTAGTCCAGAGCCTCCCTGCTGTTCCCCACGACCTTTAACCAGCTCTTCATGGCGTTCTCCACCTTGGGGAAAGAGAGGAGTTAGTTGATGAAAAAGAAACATATGCAGTGTTTAAATTTGAAAAACCTCCTTTCACCAAGGGGAGATAAATGTCCTTAAAAAGAAAGTGAAAGTACTTTGTAGGGTGAGACCCGAGACCCACAGATGGAGACCAGTCTTCCAGGGCTTTCAGATTTATAGACCAAGTGCTAGAGCAACACCCATCGGGTACTGTAACACTGACTCGTGGGAGCTGAGCCATGTTCACTCCCCTGTGCTGAGAAAGCAGAGGTGCTTGTAGGCACAGTGCCTCAAATGCCATTCCCAAGCCTTCTAGGTGATGGAGGCTTGGTCAGGTATCCAGGTGGAGCCAGAGACCTGATGCCTACACCCCTCAGTTGAATCTCACCCATGTCCCGTCCTCTGTCCAGGAGGAAATGAACACGTGGATCCAGGCCATCTCCTCTGCCATCTCCTCTGATAAACACGATCTGTCTGCCAGCACCCAGAGCACGCCAGCATCCAGCCGGGCACAGACCTTACCCACCAGCGTTGTCACCATCACCAGCGAGTCCAGCCCCGGCAAGCGGGAGAAGGACAAAGAGAAAGACAAAGAGAAGCGGTTCAGCCTTTTTGGCAAAAAGAAGTGAACTCCTATCCATCACCTCCTGCCCTTCTCTTTCCATTTCAGTGAAATTCCAGCATGCAAGCTCAGAACCAACACATTACTCTCTGTGCCTAATGTTCTTCAATGTGGTTGATTTTTTTTTTTTTTTAATTTATAGAGCATTTTGGGGGGGTGGGGGAAATAAAACCTAAACACTTTATCTCCAAGTTACAAAAGTTTGAGGTGCAGAGGGAAGGCCAGATTTTTTTTAATAAAATTATATAGATTAGATCTCAATATTTAAACTGTTCCTCAATTTTGTGAGGCTGTGTTGGAAATAACCCGCCTCTTGTGCTGTTGGTTTGCAAGGCAGCGGTGCTTAAACAATATTTCCTGTGCTCACCAGAGACAAAATGTACCAATCTCCTGACACCATTCTCTTCATTTACTTCCGGTGGTTACCCTGAGTCTTGACTATTAGAAATGCCCACCGTGGGTCTAACCTTTATCAAACAGATCATGTATTATGATCTCGCTGCAGCCATAGTGCAGCTCCATTTAAATCTACAGACCAAACCATTTGTACCTGGCATCACTTACTAACAAATGACATACGACTTTTCTGCATCCACTGCGACGACGGTTAAAAATGTCGGTATACAAGAAGGAATAGAAAACTGATACTGTTTTAAAAAAATCTGTAATTTCAATTTTTTTTTTGCTGAAATACATTATATTGTATGTTTGAGATAATTCTAGTACAAAGTATAATAAAACTAGATGTATAATAAACCCTTTAAATCATTGGTAAGTGTACAAGTGGAACTGAAGCATTTACTGGACAAAGTAATGTTACTCTAATGGTTACTTGCTCGTGCGTTGCCACACTGTGTTATAATTTGCTTCATTACCTTGCTATTTGATACATAGTGTGCATTTCTCTGTCACTGTAACTATTGTAATGACAAATTTTCATCTTACTGCACAATCAAAATGGCATTGATAGGAATGAACTCTAGAGGCTGGGCCTGAACAGGGAGTGGTCGCTCAGGCCTGGTGCTCCATCGTACGACCTGTACCTCTCAACTTTTGCCCTATCTGTTAAATATATGCTATGTCATTAAATGCTTTTAAATCTAGCATGGTGACTAGTTGTTTTTCCTGTCCTGCACATGCGTTCCAAGTAGGGAAATTGCACAAGAAGAAATAGCAAATGGAAAGCATTGTGCAGTCCATCTAGGTTAGCCTTTGGCATTTTTGTCCATGTATGGCTCACCAGCTTTGAAAACCACAGCAAACAGAATAATAAATGTGAATGTTTTGTAGTGACACCTCCACATTTTATCTTTTATTTATGAAAGAATTATGAGAAAGCTTATTAACCCTGAGCTCTGAGAGAGAGGTTGGCAAACTTGTTCTATAAAAGGCCAGAGATAGTAAATATTTTACACCTTACAGGCCACAATGTCTCCATTGCTCAACTCTTGTATAGAACAAAAGCTGTCATTGACAGGATGCAAACAAATGGGTGTGGCTATATTCCAGTAAAACTGTTCTGAGGGAAACATTGGAATCTCTCATAATTTTCATGTGCCACACAGTACTTTTGATTTGTTTCTTAAACATTTTAAATGAATTTTACACAGATCATAAAACAAACAGGCAACAGGCCAGACTTGGACCGTGGACTGTAGTTGGTTGACCACAGCATAGTGTCATGGTTATTTGTAACTGATATACCTGTCCCATTGTGCCCGGGTAATTTGACTCCATACCAGTTGTTTATTTGTTTACTTATAAAGCACAGTGGATGCTAGAGTGTACACCCAATAAGTTATTCTATAAAGACCATGCCTACTGTGCATTGGTCCTGGGCTCCACAACTGAATGGCATCAAAGTTCTCTCTTAGCTCTAGGCAAACTGAGATCTTACCATCTTCTCCCCCTAATCTCACATATCCAAGGCTGTTTATCCTACCATGATATTCCTTTGCCATAGCCTTACTCAGGATTAAGTTTATTCTCAGCAAATCAAAATGTTCAGTTAAGAAAAAGCATCTTGGAAATGGTTGTGATTGATTATAGCTTACTCTTTTTTTTTTTTTTGGTACTGGGGATTGAACCCAGGGGCACTTGACCACTGAGCCACATCCCCAGCCCTATTTTGTATTTTATTTAGAGACGGGGTCTCACTGAGTTGCTTAGGGCCTCGCTAAGTTGCTGAGGCTGGCTTTGAACTCTCGATCCTCCTGCCTCAGCCTCCCAAGTGCTGGGATTACAGGCGTGCACCACCGCGCCCGGCTATAACTTACTCTAAAGCCATGCAAATGACAGGAAGCCCATATCAATAATCCACGAAGCCTATTAAAATACATGCACATGTAGCATTTGTGCATGATGTGCGTGGTCCGCGGATCTCTGATTATGGAGCCTGGGTCTGTGGTACTTGCATTTTGTTGGTACACCTGCAGAGAAGCCACTTAGGCCTGAAGATGGAAGATGATGAACAGCAAGAGGAAGACCAGCCTCAGGAGACCCCATCCAGACAAATTCACTGCCGGAAGGGAGAGCCCATGCAAGGTCATGATCGCCAAACCTGTCAGGGTAATAATGGATTATTTTTTTATTCTCCCACTAATATTTTTAGGTTTGTACCCATTCATTTTTTTGCTATAATGTGCAGCTTTTAGTGCTATAGTATGGGTGATGCATCTGGCCTGAGTATAAATCTGAAGAGTGAGGAACATAAGTCTGTTACGTAGGAAGTGGCACCCTCCACTGAGTCAAGGGTGCCTTTTATCACATTTAAACTCACTGAGTTGGGATGCATCTCCAGTGTTGTATCCTAGTTGAAATGGCTGTGGCTTTCTTGGGGGTATTTAGGATGATGGTGTTTCTTATAATCGATGGCATCTTGTATAGATGAAATAACATAGCAGCCCGGATGATGGGCACATTGTTGTCTTCTCACCAAAATACTGGCACTTGTAGAATCAGTTGTTATGGAGGTCCCATGTTACCGTCCTTGGATACATTCTTTACGTTTGTTAGTTGTAATTCTTATATAAAGAAATATTAGGGGTTGGGGACACAGCTCAGTGGTAGAGCACTTGCCCAGTATACATGAGGCCCTAGGTTTGATCCCCAGCATGGAAAAAAGAAAAAAAAAATACACACATGTTTAATTTCTCTTAATCTACTGATAAAGTTCATTTAGGAAAGGCAGAATAAATGCTTGTCTCTTCTATTACTTATTTTCCATAATTTCCAGTATTTATTATGGAGTGATTTCTATAATCCTCGGAAGATGAGTGAAGTATTTTTTAAATAAGAATTCCTGAGCTTAAAAATATTTACCAAGTTTTTTTCAAATGAAATTACCCTCTTTTAAACAATGTATTTTATAATTTTGAGTTGGCCTTCCTACGCATGGCCCATAATCCACAAAGCCATTAGAAGAAAGAACAGTTCTGTCTATGAACACGGAAGATTTCTCACCATTGAAGGTCATGGTGAAATCTTTTACTGTACATCTCTTCCATTGATGAAATTATTCTTTTTGAAACTAAAGAATGTCCTATTTTTTATTACTGAACATGTCCTCAGGTTGGCTTCAGAGACCTTTTAGTACAACCCTAGTGGTCTTTGCCAGCTTCCTCCCTATCTGGGATAACAAGATGCTCCAGGTTCATCTAGTATGATTTTTTTTTAAATATTTTTAGTTGTGGATGGACAAAATACCTTTATGTTATTCATTTATATTTTTTAACGTGATGCTGAAGATCAAACCCAGTGCCTCACACATGCTAGGCAAGCACTCTACTGAGCTGCAACCCCAGCCCATCTAGTACGATTCTTGCCCACAGATGCGCAGTCTAAAAACCTGTTTTCCTATGGTGGAAAATGGGCTTTCAGGACCACAATTGATCCTTATCCACATTTGTCTTTATTTCTAGACCATATCAGTACACAAAACTGAAGAAAAATAAGTTTATACTCACATTCAGAATTTTAGAGGTGTTTTGTTTTGTTTTTAATGTCTATTGTAACAAAATCTCCTTTTTTTACTCAAGGATATAAGGGGCATAAAATTAGAATATCCTATAATTGTTCATTGGTTCTATCCCACATTATATAGATAAACTCGGGATAGCGATGCCAGTATTGCTGTTACCAATTTTATTACTGAGGACAGTGTTTATTTTTTATTTATTTGTGTATGTTTTGAGATGGGAGTCTCAACTGTATTGCCCAGACAGTTTGAACTCAGCTCAAGTGACGCTCCTGCCCAACCCACCTAGTGCTGGCCCTGCAGTTATACACAACCATGTCAGGCTATTTTTTTTAATTAAACTTAATTTGCAATTCACATGCAGTTGTAAGAAGTAATACTGTCCCCTTCACCCAGATTTCTGCAATGGTAACTTCTCACAACACAGCAAAAAAATCTCACATCCAGAATACTGACGTTGAGAGTCAGATAAAGAACATGTCCATTGTCACATAGTATAAATTTATCTACTTTCCACCCTCTTTCCCCTCTTTAATCTCTGATGTGAATGAATGGTTAAGTGCCCTGGGTTCAATCCCCAAAACCAAACAATAATAATCATAATAATAATGTGTAAATGGAATTATATAGAATGAAACCTTTTAGGATTGTCTCCCCCTGACACACACCAACTTGGCGTTATTCTCTGGAGATTCATCCAAGTAATACTTGGTGTGTCAATATCCAAGTATTTTACTGGATAACAAACCATGGTATGGATGGATCAGTCTTTTTAGACATTCACTATAGAAGGCCGTCTGGGTTGTTAACAATTTTGGCTATAAAACTGCTATGAACATTTATGTGTGAGGTTTTATTTGAACATAGATCACTTTTCTAGAATAAAGGAAATGCCCAGGAGTGCTGAGAATAGTTTTTAAAACATTTTGTGAGGTAGTCTCTCCCTTCTCCCGATCAGTCTCATTTTTTTTTCTTTTTTTTTTTTTTGGAACCAGGGATTGAACTCAGGGACACTCGGACACTGAGTCACATCCCCAGCCCTATTTTGTATTTTATTTAGAGACAGGGTCTCACTGAATTGCTTAGGGCCTCGCTAAGTTGCTGAGGCTGGCTTTGAACTCGCGATCCTCCTGACTCAGCCTCCCAAGTTGCTTGGATTACAGGTGTGCACCACCACGCCTGGCGATCAGTCTCATTTTTAGGTAGTTTTTACTGCATCTGACATACTGCACAAATGGTTTCTTTGTTTTTCTTATTGCTTTTTTATCCTTGGTGGTGCCGGGACAGCAGGAGAAGGTTTTGGAGGGAAAACAACCACTATTTTACAGTGTACAGTGGTGTCAAGCTGTGACATTCCATAGGCCAGGTGAATTAAATGCAGTTTTTTTTTTATAATTTCAGCTTAAGATGGGTCCATGAATATATAACCCCACTGTAAGTTGACAGGTATCTGAAGTTATATATCTAACCAGTCTAATTGTGGTGCTCTTTGGACATATTGGTCAGAGTGTGTGTGTGGGGGTGTGTGTGTGATATATATGTGTTCTTGAGACCCCCTCCTTTTTTGGTCCATTCTCAAGCACTTAAAAAAGAGAAGTGCTCTTTACTTTTAGACCTAAACAAAAATTTCCCAAGGAAGAAATGAATGTGAACAGAATCTTTTGAGAATTAGATTCAACTTTAAAAAGAACACAGACCACCCTAGAAAAATGACTTTTCAACTTGAAAAAAAAAAATCCAACTGGCTTGGCTGAAAAAAAAAAAAAATGTCATATCCTATTTGGAGCTTTGAATGATTTTCGGGAAAGGTCAGCCTTCTAAAAGAAAGCTTTCAGGAAGCAGCGTTGGAGGGAACTGGTCTTCCCCTTTGGCTGAAATTCAAGATGAAGGCATGTGAGAAGCAGTCCTTTCTTCACTGCCATCCAGGGTATTTCCACTCCAGCTGAGGAAGCACCACCAACCCCTGATGCTCAAGGACCAGACTGACTAGAGAGAATTCGTAATGGAAGGTGGGTTCACTTGGTAGAATTCAAGTTGTTCCAAGGTGACACCCTCCCTTGACACCTCCCTGCAGGAGTCTGGAAGATAGGTTTCCCCAGTTGCCTGGGCTGCCTTGGTTGTCCTTGTGCCTTTCAAATCTGCAAGTTATCAGGGCTTGTTTTTCTTATGATCTGGGCCAAGTCACAGCTGGAAGAGGACACATAAACATAGGAATCCTAAACTGAGACTCAGAGAAGCTGGGGAGGGGGCTCCCTCACCCCCTTGCCTGTCCTGTGCCCACAGGCCTGCTCCTTGGTGAGCCCTGGTTCTTTGTGGGCCCATCCCAGCACAGACATGCTGGAGGGCAGTCATGTTGGGGCACAAGAGTCAAGTGACCTTGTGTAAGTTTCCACATGGCCTTCACTGGTCCTTTCTGATATTTATCACACTTTGGAGAGCCACTGTGTTCTGGGAGTGGGACTGGAGAATATGGGACATGAGTGGAGTTTCCTGAAACTGATTCTTTAAAAAGAAAGGGAGTTTTCTCTTACATAAGCCCACAGGGACTTTCTCCATAGGGTGGGGCATCCTGCATTCCAGAGTATGTGCTGGGCGGAACCTGGGAGCCTCCCTGGGAGCTAAAGCCAGCCAAGTCTTGGCTCAACTGCATTTTCCCCAGAATCTGCTCAACTTTCACTGTCTTTTCGGTTTCCCTGTCACTGTGAATTATTTCCATTGCTGCTCTTCTTCAAGTTTAATTTTTGTGATGGAAACAGTTGCTCTAGGTTTTAATCTCCCATCCAGGGTCTCCATCTTAAGGTACTGTCCTACACCCTTAATTAAAATGGCCACAACACATCTGCACCAGGGCTCACAAGTCTACAAGCCAAGCCCTCTCCTACATGTCTCTCACATCTCTCCTCATGGGTTTTAGGTGCCTTTTCTTTCCTGGGTGCATGTGATTTAATTACTTTGGCTTTCCCAGCCTCTGCTCATCTGGGAGAAGAATGTAGGCTCCGAGACCAGCCGAACCATGACTCTTCAGCTGCCAGCCCCATGACAGGCTTCATCACCTCTGCCAAGCACCTTCTGTGCACCAGCCACTGGGAGAAGCAGCCCTTGTGAAGTTCACAAAATGTTGCACTCCTTCCCGTCTGCACCTGAGCTGTGGTGTTTACCTTTAAAAGGGGATGGAATGACAGTGAAGGACAGACACTGCACTCCGTGAATCACGTCCATCCCTCCCATGGTATTCTCCTGGGCAGGAACCTCTTATTTTAAACCATTTGCTAACATATGCAAAGCTGCCCTGACTTTGCACATCTTAATCATGTCACTTTATTTTTCCTCAGAGGTGCTTCTTTGGGGGCACACCTGACCTTGAAGACCAGACAACCATTAACAAGTAGGAAGAGCCCCGGGAGTCCTGCCCCATCTCCTGCCAACTGCAGAGCTCCCTTATCCGGCAGTCATTGGGTCACTTCAGACATTGGTACAGCTTAGCTTTGAAACGTGCTGATGTTGGGATGCTGTAAATTTACAACTTAGCCAAATGCCTGTCAAAGGACTTAGAAAATTGTGAAAATTAACTCAACAAGTATTAAATATCTGTTTCTTTTGAGGAGTCGAGTGCCCAAGTTCATGGTCAGACCATCATTTGACCAAGAAACAACCCGTGTTGGTGCACACTGGGTGGCCTGCCTTGTGATGTGGTTGTGGCTTCCTCATTACTCAGCACCCTGTTTCTTACAAACTCTCCATCCCTGATGAGATGAAACCACATAGAGAATTAAGACCAAGTGTGTCCCATGTGCCTGAGTGCTTCCTGGTAGATCAGAGCGTGACGCTGCTGAGGGTCCAAGAGACTCCACATATGCGGATGGGAGGGCTTAGTTATACGGGCCTAATGGGAAGGTTAGCCCCTCTTTTCACCCATTCTTTGTATGTCTTATATTGTTCCCTAGTTTTTCACTCATGAGCTGCAACACTTCCGGGTTCATCCGGGCTGCTCATTTTGTGCTGATCACACCTGAGCGGTGAATCCACCCTATTTTTGGGTTTTCCAAGACATAGCCACAGGCATATGGCCAGTGCCTAACAAGCGCTGGAAGTCCCCTGTGGAAGCACCAACATTGATCCATAACACTCCTAGGGCCTCCTTCCATTTTATCTTTCACTTTCGTTTTATGTCTCCCTGTCGTTTTGTCTTTGCCTTCTTTCCTTCTTCCTTTTGCCTTTCTGGGCTTCTCTATTATTTTCTTCATTCTTTTCTTTGTACCTTCTCCCTCTCATAGTTCCTCTTCATTCCTTTTCACTCTGCATACAATTCTTCCTGAATGATGGGAGATCTTCCTTCTGTGCAGCGTGCTCCACAACTAGTTAAGGTTTTACTCTCACAACGAGGTCTTAAAGTTAGATCCTCAGACCTTGATAAATTTTCAAAGGAAGTTCTAGAAAACCTCATTTGGGATCCCTCCATTTGGATGCGTGTGCTATTTCTGGCCACATAGCGTGAAGTTCATGATGTACACTCCCTGCCTTCCCCCTTTTCCCTATCCTTTTAGCTATTATTGCTTCCCTTCAAGGCTCTTCTACTGATGACATTATAAAATGACACAATGATTCCATTGAACACAAAAAATTGACCCTACACTCTTCTGTTTGTTCTCTTGCTACACATGACTGATTCTAAGGAGGATGTCCCCTCTACTTCTGAGGCCACTCCCTCTGCCCCTCCTTCTAAACCGCCTCGTACTTCCTCTTTGCCCGCAGACTCCTCTGACCTTACCGAGAGGTGCCCCCAAAACACTCCTATCCTATCCTCCCTATACCCTCTCATGCTCCTTCTCCTTCCCCTTCTGCACCCCCTCCCTATGCCTTTCTGGTTAACTTTGGCCCTAATGCCAATGATGAGCCTTGGGTTCCTACTCCTCTTGGTGACCTGACCACACTCAGAAAAGCCGCTAATGAATCTGGTCCCAACTCACTATGTAGAGATGAAACTACATAGAGAATTAAGACCAAGCGTGTCCCATGTGCCTGGGTGCTTCCTGGTAGATGAGAGCGTGACGCTGCTGAGGGTCCAAGAGACTCCATATGTGCAGATGGGAGGGCTCGGTGGAAGAGAGAGCCGCTTGGAAAAAGAAGACAGAATGTCTGACATTTCTCAGGAGGAAAGGAATTTAAATTCCGCAAGAACAGTTTGCAGAGATGAACCTGTCCTTATGTTGTCTTTTTAACTGTGGTGCTTGACATTTCCCTCATTTCTCTATCACAGGTGGCTCTGGGAGCCAGGAGGAAGGGGGAACAGACCTACTGGGGGAGCAAAACCAGATGTTGCCCCTCTGCCCCCCATCTCAGATCCTTGGACTCAGGGATTAGGGGAGGGCCTGCATGTCCACCCCATGATTGTCCTTGTGGCACTTGAAGCCTAACCAAGAGGAGCACCAATACTGCACGGGACGTGACTTATAGTCAGAATCGCAAGCACTTAACACATGCATCAGATGCTGCCCCGAGCACTTCACTCATGTCATCTCACCTCACCTCAGTGAACCTGTATGGAAGATGCTGTAACTCCTGAGATACTGTTAGCGCTCAGACCAGAACTGCCTCCACAGAGAATGGAAGGCAGTGAACCAAGCCAGAGCAGGTAGAACCGAGGCCAGTGTCTCAGAGTGCCTGAAGCTTTGACTAGGCTGCCTGACCCCCAGACCAACCTGGCCCCTCTGCATTCAACTGTCTTGGTGTCTTGAGCTTAGAAGGAGGATATTTATCAGAATCCACTGGCATTCTGCATGACAAAGCCCAGGCTCTGTGTAAGCAGGGGTGTGAGTGAGAACATACCCCACAGCAAAAGAGAGAGGGCCTTTGCTGAGCAAGAGGAGCTCCAGCTGCATCCTGGGGTGCCCCAACACTGGAAGACGTCAGCCAGTGAGAGCACAGCACCCTGAGTAACTGGCTTTACTTGTTTCCACGCTTTGTCCTTCTCCAGACAGAACGACTTTATCTAATAACAGATAACACTGGCTATAACGTCGTGCCACGCAGTGCATGAAGCTCTGGGGTTGCATTATCTCATCAAATCTTCCTGACAATTCTGTGAGGTGATGTCTTGATTTTACAGAGAAGGAAACTAAGGCTCCAAGAGTTGAGTACGTGTTTAAATAGATATAGGCATTCTGATTCAGACACATCTCTCCAGAGGCCACACTCAGACTACACTGACCCTTCATTTCTTGTTCCTCACTAGGGATTCTTTCCTGCATTCCACTGTGGACTGAGAAACAGTGGTCATGAGACCAGTGCCAGCCAGGAGGGAGGCTCATGTATGTGAACACTCTCCCTAATGGTGGACTTTTAGGGAAAGGACCACAAACCCATGTCATGTCCATTCAATAGCCACCCAAACGTAGGTTCTCAAAGTCACAGCTTTTCAGTGACTCCTCAGCACCCAGGCCACTCTAGACACGTAAGTGCAAGTTTTGCTCTTGAGTCTTGTCCAATGCAATTGGAGGCTGACAGGTGCCTGGTTCACTAGTCTCACAAATGCATAGTCCAGCTTTGACTGTTCATATACTTTGCATTTTTTATCAAATTTAAAATCAGATAAAGAATGCATGATGAAAACAATAAATATTTGGAAGAAAGAGAAAGAAGGAAGGAAGAGAGGAAGGAGGGAGAGAAGAGTGAAGAATCCTTCAATATAGCTGGGTATTCTAGCCTCAGAAAAGTGGCAAAATAAATCATGGCTCAGCATAAGATCCAAGCTTATGTTTGGTGTTTTAAAAAGGTGGGGCAGGGGCCAATTCATGACCTATGTGGGTAGGTGTCCATCAGTCTCCTTCATGGCCAAAGGACACCAAGACAAGCCACAGGAACCCCTGGGCTCCTGCTAAGTTAGGCCAGAATCTCATCTTTGTCCTCTGAACTGATGACGGGCTCCTTTGTCCTCTGCCTTCCATCACTGCTCTTTCCTTTGAATTCTCGCTTCCCCACTGTCTGTCACCTGGGTGTTCTTCCTCAGCACCTGTTTCTGTCTCCTCTGAGCTACTTGTCATCTCTTGAAACCCAGCCAAGCTCAGGTACCCAGCTGGCTCCTCCTGGAGGTCTGTAACAATTGCTTTCCCTACTCTCCAGCTCTCCCTCAGCTTACAGCCATTCCTTTCTACACACCCTACCACTGAGCCACATCCCAGTCCAAAAAGACCTTTGACCAAGACCAGCGACTGACCTCTGGCTGCCTGATCATGACTTCCAGGGTTAAGAATCCTTGCATTTCAAAACCTGTTGGTGATAGAGACTTAATAAGAAATAGAGTGCTGAGTGATGAGAGAGCTGCACCCCAAGATCCATCTGCACCCACAGGGATTGTTTTCCAGCCATATGATGCTCTGGACATTAACGCAGCCATTTGGGACTCTCCAAAGAAACAGGTAAATAACACCTTTGTGGGAGATGCCTCATTTTTAAAAAATTATATTTCTTAAACATTTGGTTAATTCATCCATTTTTAGTGAAATATTGGTAATAGATACAACAAATATATGTGTGTGTATATATATTTTTAAGTAAAGTAACTATTTTATGTTGTTTTATTTATTTATTTATTTTTTTGGAACTGGGGATTGAACCCAGGGACACTCGGTCACTGAGCCACATCCCCAGCCCTATTTTGTATTTTATTTAGAGACAGAGTTTCATTGAGTTGCTTAGTGTCTTGTAGTTGCTGAGGCTGGCTTTGAACTCATGATCCTCCTGCCTCAGCCTCCTGAGCCACTGGGATTACAGGCTTGTGCCACTGTGCCTGGCACAATTTACTTTTGAAACAGAAAGCAGAGCTTCTATAAGGGAGTGGTCCAGAGTGGGTTGTACTCAACATTGTATTAATAGGAAAGACAGTATAATAAAAGGATCTTAAGAATTCTAATAATTCTTTGTAGGATACATGCATAAAATCCTACAAAGTCAAACATCATATGTACCACTGTGCTTTCTCAGGATAGATTAAGTAAATGGGGACAGAAAGCAGAAACTATGTTGCCTGGCACAGTGGCACACACTTGTAATCCCAGTGCTCAGGAGACTGAGGCAGAAGGATCACAAGTTCAAAATCAGCCTTAGCAACTTAGCAAGGCCCTAAGCAACTTGTGAGATCTGTCTCAAAATAAAAAATAAAAAGGGCTGAGAATATGACTCAGTTATTAAGCACTCCTGGGTTCAAATCCTGGTAGAAAAAAAAAAAAAAAACAAGAAGAAGAAGAAGCAGAAAAACCATGCTAATTTAGCTTCCAGAGGGAGTGGGAACATTTTCTCTTAACATTACCCAACTTTTTTTTTTTTTTTAAAGATAATTGACCCAGCCAGGCACGGTGGCGCATGCCTGCAATTCCAGTACTTGGGAGGCTGAGGCAGGAAGATCATGAGTTCAAAGCCAGCCTCAGCAACTTAGCAAGGCCCTAAGCAACTCAGTGAGACCCTGTCTCTAAATAAAATACAAAATAGGGCTAGGGATGTGGCTCAGTGGTCGAGTGCCCCTGGGTTCAATCCCCGTAACCAAAAAACAAACAAAACAAAAAAAGATAATTGACCTTTTTTTTTTAAAGTAGATTTTTTTATAACTTAATTTTATTTAGTTTTGTATGTGGTGCTGAGGATCAAACCCAGTGCCTCATGCGTGCTAGGCAAGCACTCTACCACTAAGTCACAATCTCAGCCCCCCAACTTTTTCTCTGTTGACCCACCAGGTTTCATCACTGTTATGTATTCAATTATTTATTTTAAATTCTTCATCCTAGGCAGTGTGACATAAATATGCATGTTTGCTTCAATCTACCATCCATCCATATTCATTCAATTGTCTTAATTCAGAAATATGCACTTCACATCTGGGCGAGGTGGCTCATGTCTGTAATTCTAGCAGCTTGGGAGGCTGAGGCAGAAGGATCTCGAGTTCAAAGCCAGCCTCAGCAAAAGTGAGGAACTAAGCAACTCAGTGAGACCCTATCTCTAAATAAAATACAAAATAGGGCTGAGGATCTGACTCAGTGGTGGAGTGCTCCTGAGTTCAATCCCCAGTACCAAAAAATAAAGAAGAAAGAAAAGAAATATGCACTTCATATTCACTAGGCTATTAAAAATACTTGAGCTATCTTTATCTCTGATTATTAGCAGTAGAGCACTTCTGTTGATTAACCAAATGGAAGTCATCAGTCCAAATGAACCGTATTCAAGATGTGTTTGGAAACTACAGGCAGTTCTACTCATAAGAGTTTAAAATTTTTGAGTGGATTATGACCAATAAAATAAAATTCTAGGGCTGGGGCTGTTGCTCAGTGGTAGAGCTCTTACATTGCGTGTGTAAGGCACTGGGTTTGATCCTCAGCACCACATAAAAGTAAATAAATAAAAATCATGTCCATCTACAGCTAAAAAATATTAGAATAAAATTCTATGAATTCATACTGATACAAAGAAATGAAGAAGGGAAATTTCTCTGCTTACAACAGAAATTCAACAATGAACATAAAAGAAATGATGGAATTAGGAAATCATCAGTGTTGCTGAAAATAGCGGCTGAGAATTTTGTAAAGAATGGCATATTTGCATAGCCTTGAAGTGTCTTCCCAGGTATTGCTTATTAATTACAAGGGGGAAAATAGGAACTTGATAATGAAGAATCCCGGAGGGCTGTACCTCAACCAAACCATCAATATTTGCATCACCAATTGGGGCAAACCAATTTCACGTGACTATGATAGGATGTGCTGAGAACAAACACTATTTCTTAGGTATTCTTGCCAAAATGCATAACCTTATGAGGAAATATCAGATAAGATCAAACGAGGAACATTCTCCAGACTGGAGAATAGCTGGTCCTTACTCTTTACAAATGTCAAGGTTGAAAAAGGCAGGGGAAAAAAAAAAAAAAAAAAAAAACTGAGAAGTTGTCACAGATTGAAAGAGGTTTGATAACAATGCAGTGTGTAACCTTGGTATGGATCCTGGAAAGGGGGGGCGATGCACAGGGAGCCAGAAAGGACATTACTGAGGCAATGGCAAAATTGGAATATGGACTAGAGATTAGATTGAAAGTTGTGCATCAATGGTAAATTTCGTGATTTTTATATTAACCCTGTTCTTATGTAGAGGAATGTCCTTCTTCCTATAAAAACAACACAAATATTTAGTGATGAAGGGCAGGATATCTCCAACATACTCTCAAATAGCCAGGGAAAAAGATGCACAGAGAGAATGATAATAGAAAAATGTCAGCGACTGTTAAGTCTGGATGAAGGACACCCAGGAATTCTATCTACTATTCTACAGTTTAAAATCACATCAAAATTGAAAGCCCCCTGCAAAGCCTATAATAAAAGTAACAAAATTAAAATTAATCACTCCCTTTTGTATGGCTCCCAAAGGATTGGTTCCAAAACTGCCTGGTGTTCAGCCATTGGCTCTGAAGACTCTTGTGCCTGACTCTGTGTCCTTCCACTAGCGTATTGTCACATGAGCATCTAGTTAGTTTTCTATGCACAGAGCAGAGCTGGGACCTCACAGAGTCCCTAGAGTCAGTTATACGGTTGTTTTGTGCCTTCTTGCTAATAAACATTTATGTTTGTTTATGCAGCAAAAATCAATCTAGGAATCAGCTTGAATAATTCATTATAATTCACATAGATTTCATTACAACCTGGTTATTATGAAAGCCAAAGACATTCATAGAAGCCCATTGTGGATAAGCAAATTGTCTCAGATGGGTTTGCAATAGCCATCATTAAGCCCACCAGGGGTGTGACACCTCTGGGGGAGGGGATCCCCCCACCTATTGGGGGAGCCCTGTTCCCATTGTTTCTTTAGGTGTCTTCCGGACAGATGCTGACCAGCACAGGTGGGCTGATCACAGAGCTGAAGCTTCATGACCCCTTATTTGCAAAAGCCCCTTTTAAAGTCTTACACCTAATTTCGTATCCATCATTTTATGTTCTCTTTCTCCCTAAGCCACTTCCTCCCTGCAAACTGTATAAACTGCCAGCCCCACCAAATCTGCTGGGTAGTTGAGGTTCTGAAATGAATCAGGACAGCACATTCAGCTCGATGGTCACTGTTACACAAAGCTCAAAATTCGCCCCCTCTCCTGTTTAGGTCTAGTCACATTGTTTATCACCAGAAGTTCTGCAATGAGAGCAAATAACATTAAGATACTCCAAAAATAAAACAGGAACATTTTAAAGAGGTCCCGGATGTAAATATAAAACCCCTCTTCCATTATAAATCTCAGGAAGACATAAAAATTTAAAGATTAGACTACTTGCATGGTGAAGTCCAAAGACAGTAAGATCCAAAGAAATTCAATTTTGAAATCAAATGATCTTGCCCTTCAGAGTTAAAGTTCAAATAAATGGAAATCTAAAACTGATAAAAATCCATCTCCCTACCCTTACCTGTGATTCCCAGCCACTCCTAGATCTTAAAGCTTGGATAGAATTGGGGTCTTCTTAGCAGTTGTAACCCAGATCATCTCTTCCAGGAATGCAGGTGGTTCCTTTAGGCACAGCCTCAGCTCCCACCACATTTTTTTAAATGAGAGAATCTCTAGCCCTGGATTAATTTTCTCGGGGAAAATTTTTTTTATTGTTGCTGAAAACCAAGAGAGAGATGAATGCATTAAAGGTATCTAAAGAAAGGAAGGTAGAAAAAAAAAAATCCATTCTTCCTCTGGCAGACCCCAGGTCTGAACCAATGTTTTGTTTGGTGCTAGGGATTGAACCCAGGGCCTTGTGCATGCAAGGCAAGCACTTTAACAACTGAGCTATGTCCCTAGCCCCCAGGTCTGAACCAATGTTCTGGAGAAGAGGAGGTCCAGTAGAGCAGTAGAAATGAGCAGATAAAGGTCTGTAATATCATATGGTTCATGCCTTCATTTAACCCACTGGGTGACTGATGGTGCCACATGCTGCCTCTTGCTCTGATAACAGACTATGACAACAGTGACAAGCCAAGAGGGGTCCTTCCCCAGCACAGATGGGGTCCATGCATCCCCAGATGCACATGGCCAGGATTTGCTCATAGCTCATGGGGAGAACTGATTGACCAAGGCAAGATACTGGTTTGAATTCCCCACTTCTTGCCAGGTAACTGGGAGTAATGGTTCATCCTGTTTTCATAGCAGAACAAGCCACCAAAAGAGGACATCTGAGAAGAGAAAGGTAGCCCATAGGTCAGAAAGCAAAACTAAGGGGGAAAAAAAGCAGGATACCTATTTCCTTTGGCCTTGCAGACACTCAGCTGTGCTAGCTTGAGTGGGCTTCTCCTTGGAGAGGGTTCCATTGTGTATCCTAACACCGATATTCCAACAGAGCTTGCTCACTTTACTTTTATTGATTATTGTAAGACTTGACCTTGTTCCTGTTATTTCCCTGCCACTTCTTGGGTCACAAGCCATCCCTCTTATCTCCTTACTAGCCATATGGCTTTAAGCTCCTAGTATTGAACTGGCCTTGCTCACTGGAAATACTCCTGCGTTCTAAGGGACATGTCCCACCTGAACATTCATCCTCAGTTCAGCTGCGACTCCAAATTGATTTTTCATTCCTCTGCCTTGATGAAGAAATAAGAGTTTCAACAAACGCAGCTACTCACATGTCACATGTCATCTTCACAGAGAAAGGAGATTCACAAAATGACATAAATTCACAACCAAGACTCAAACAGTTGGAAGGCCAGAAGTGGCAGCCATTATCAGAAAGGAAATGTGACTTAGATGCTTGCACATGCTCAGAGTGTAGAGGGTGGTGAATAACAGTCCTTCATTTTACCCTCAAGATTCTTTTCAGTCCATGCTGAGGCTTTCTGTCTCTCTCCTCCTCTCTCCACTCTTTAGTCCTCTGTCTGTCATTTCTTGGCTGTGAGGAAAGGAAAGCTATATGGACATCTCTGTAGCAGCATTAAAAGGGAAGCCCTATGAAGCCCTTGTCTTTCTGATGCTCTCAGGAATCTTTATATAGGCAAGAAGATGCATGGATACACAATGGAATATTACACAGCCATAAAGAACAATGAAATTGTGGCATTTGCTGGTAAATGGATGGAACTGGAGACTATCATGCTAAGTGAAATAAGTCAATTCCAAAAAACCAAAGACTGAATGTTCTCCCTGATATGCAGATGCTAACACATAATAGGGGAGCAGAGAGAATAGCAGTTCATTGGATTAGAGAAAGGGGAATGAAGGGAAGGGAGGGGGAATGGGAATAGGAAAGATAGTAGTAGAATGCATCAGATATAACTTTCCTGTGTTCATATATGAATACACGACCAGTGTAACTCCACATCATGTACAATCACAAGATGGGAAGTTATACTCCATGTATGTGTAATATGTCAAAATACATTCTACTGTCATGTATAACTAAAAAGAACAAATTTTTTAAAAAGAGCTGCAATGATCTCCAAAATAGTGTTGTGCTGAGTAAGGAAGAAGCCATGGTTCATGACACAGAACAACTCACATGTCTTAGGTCTGATTTCAGCCCAGCCAAAGCTACAGAACCTACTCAGGATAGTATAATTCAGGGAAAGGGGAGATAGCTTCAGTGTGAATTAATAGTACAGTGGCCGTAACCCTAAGGCGACTGTATTATTTCTTTCCCCAACTATGATACCTTCAAAGGGAAAGAGTGGAATTAACAACTAATCAGGACAGTAGGAAAAAACTAGCCCTCTTGTAGTAACATCCACGCTGGTCTGAAGCAATTCGGGAAGCACTGGTTCCCACAGTGATCCCTGCTTGCCACATTGCCACACGGGGACCAGTCTCTAGCGATCAATGGAGAAATAGTCTTTTATTTTTTAATTTATTCATTTTTATTAAAATTTTTTTCATACATGTATACAGGGTAATAATGTCTGTCTCACTCTACTGTCCTTCCCATCCCCACTGCCCCACCTGGCCCCTCATTCCCCTCTGCATAATCCAAAGTTCCTTCATTCTTCCCTACCCACCCCTGAGTACAGATCAGCATCTTCTTACCAGAAAAAAACATTTGGCTTTTGGATTTTGGGAGTTGGTTTAGAGAAATAGTCTTTAACAATGACAGCACATGGTGGAGAGGGCCAGAGGGGGCAAAGCTTGTGTTACTCGACTGGCCTTTGGAAGCAAGAGTAACTAGGCTTCCTGCTCAAAGGGGAAAGAACTGTTTGCCCACCTAGTTGGACCTGGATTTGGGAATCAGATCTTGTTAGTTGCAAACACATGGGAGTCAAATTTACATATTTTTGATTGTCACATTTTCAGGAGTTCCTACACAATATAATACCTATAAAATACTTCCATCTTATGTATCACCTTCTATTTTATAAAGTTTTGAGCATTTCAAAGCTATTTGAGCCAATAATTGAAAAGTACATGTATCCTAATTTTCTATTTTTAAAACATTTTCCAATATAAAACAATTTATATTAATCAAGTTTTACCTCATTTGCATAAATCTTTCTTCATATAATTATACTTGTATTAAAAACTTTATCTAAAATATTAACAAAATGATCCCATCATATGGTGAGACTATCAATGGTTTTTTTCCCTTGATTCAATAATTTTTAAATATCATTCTTTAAATGACACATATCTTTGCCAAAATAAGAAAGTACAAGTAAACAGAAAGAAAAAATATTTGAAATCATACACTGAGGCAATTACTATTAATGTTTTAGTTCATGTCTTCTCAAAATAAACTTACTGTATACTTTGTATATTCACATGGTTTCAAAAGCAAAGCATAAAAACTGTACAGTTGAAAGTCTCCTTCTTCTGCTTCTTTCCCCAAGTACCAGTTTCCCACTCCTGTTCTTAGATATTTAAACTACTATGTATACATGCAAATACAAATAGAGATTTCCTTCGTTTAGCTCAAAAGGTGGCAATGTCGTTCTGACAGATGGGATTTTCTTTTGATATAGTGTTGTATCTTGGCGCCTTTTCCATATCCGTACGTAGAAGGCTTGCTGTTTTTTGGGGGCGTGGGGGTTGTTACCAGGTATTGAACTCAGCGGCACTTGATCACTAAGCCACATCCCCAACCCTATTTTGCATTTTATTTAGAGACAGGATCTCACTGAGTTTCCTAGTGCCTCACTGTTGCTGAGGCTGGTTTTGAACTCATGATCCTCCTGCTTCAGCCTCCTGAGCTACTGGGATTACAGGCAGCTGCTTGGCAAACTTGCTCTATTAGTTACGTAGTGCCCCCTTGTGTGAATTCAGTGTAGTTTATTTAACCAGTCCACTGTAAATGTTCTTATTTTTTCAACATAAAATACATCCTTTAATACAAAAGGATTCATATTTCATTAATACACTTAATCACTAAAATTTTTAAGGCTATTAAAACTGTCAAAATCAGTAGATGTTAATTATAATTCAGAAATATTGAATTGCTCATTTCAGTAATTAAACAAAGTCGTAGAGATCTAAAAAGATAAAACTAATCACTGCAAAAATTTGCTACTGTGAAGGCAACTGAATATTCAGTGAGATGACATCATGACATTGTCCTTGAAGCAATCTGTCAGCACTTTCAGAAATATGACTCACAATACCCAACCCCAGCCAGTCAGGCTCCTGGTGGAGGTGTTGGTGAGGACAGGGCTGCATGGGGTGGCGTCTGTTTTTAAATAGCTCAGAGGCCAAAGCACATTGCGGGTATCAGGCACCCTTCTGACATTTCAGTTGAATATAAATTTAGAGTTGAATCCTTATCAAAATGAAATGTGTCCACGCGGCAATGCTTTCCTGAGAGAAAACCTATCGTTAACACCACGTGTAATTAAGAAGGCAACTTAATACCATGTCTCCCAGCTATCTGTGCAGTAAACCACCTTGAACGGTAGTAGCAGAGGATTTATTATTTTTTAAGATCCTGTGGGTTGATCAGGTTCCCCTGGGAGGAGCTTCACTAGACGTGTTAGCAGGCAGCTTGGCTGGAGGTGGAATGTCCAAATGGCCTATCATCCCCCAGGATCTCTGTCAACTTGACCTTTCACCCTTTGGCAGTCTAGCTCTAAGATGGAAGATTCTAAAAAGACAAGATCCTGTGTGTAAGTGCACATTAGGCCTCTGCTTGCACATCACTTGATGATGTCCCATTAGCCAAAGCAAACCCATAACCAAGACTGGAGTCCAGGGTGTGGATACCAAGAGTGCAAATGCCAGGAAGAATGTTTCATTGGGGCCCCAAAGTAACAGACCATTTTCCTGGTTTTTTTGTTTTGTTTTGTTTTGTTTGCGGTGCTGGGGATTGAACTCAGGGCCTTGGGCTACTTTGCTCTGATAAAGCCGCTAGGCTGAAGCAAGCAAACACTGAAATAGGCCAGAGGAGACACACAGGGGAAGTTTCTCTGACCCTGCAGACATCTTCCCCAGACCTCAGAGTACAGCCGAGTAATGGTGATTGTAAAGGTGAAGCACGTGATCGCAGCATGATTTCAGCAAGTGCCCATTTACCCAACTCGTTGGAAGCAAGCTTCATTACCTGGGTGGGTCCTTTGGTTCTTCTCCTTACCCAGAGTTTAGGAGAATCTCTCCCTGCGGCCCCCGATTTCTCCGCAGTTCCTGTTATCAGGCTGAAGCAGGGGTGAGTGTGACTACATGGCTGGTGCAATGGCAGCCTCCGCTACTCCCCAAGGGCTTGCCACTCACTGGCAGCAGGCTGACCCACATGAAGGTGAGTCCACCAAAAGCAAAGCATTCCAACTCAAAGAAAGACGCTGCATAAAGGGACAGTGATGCTGGGTGTGGTGGCAGGACAGCGGCAAGAAAATTGGGATTTTGTAGATAAATTAAGCTCTTTCTATGGCAAAAACAGACTAATCAAATCAACAGACAAACTGAATCCTAATCAACTGGGAGCAGGCATTTCAGCTGCTAATGTGGAAAATTATTCCGACAATTTTAGAAAATTAATGACATTAAAAGGATGATGTTGAATGAACTGCTTAAGCCCCAAATAACATCAAAGAGGAAAAGCAAGAAGAGGATAGTACAATTCAACCAAGCACCTCCTGCAAATAGAGGTAGATTGAACTTGCTCGTTAAAGTCAGATAACTTGGAATTTATTTTAATTTTCCTTTTTTCTCTCTCACAATTTTTAGAGTAAGTGCTGAAATAGAAACACAAATTAGAATTTCAAATATAAAAAAAAACATTTAAAAGAAGAAATAGATTGGTAAAAATATAGCCTTTTGGATAAATTTGTTTTATGTAATTTTTTCAGTGAAGCCTAAACTGTCAAGATTCTAAGTGGCAGGGCTGGGGTTGGAGCTCAGTGGTAGAGTGCTTGCCTAGCATGTGAGGGGCACTGGGTTTGATCCTCAGCACCACATAAAAATTAATAAAGTAAAATCAAGGTATTGTGTCCGTATACAACTAAAAATATTTTTTAAAAAAGACTTTTTAAGTGGCAATATACGTAGAGTGGCTCACTGGGCACAGATATGTACACCTGTGATCCCAGCAACTCAGGAGGCTGAGGCAGGAGGATCCCAAGTTGGAGGCCAGACAGCAACTTAGTGAGGCCCTGTCTCAAAATAAAAAATACACAGCGCTGAAGATGTAGCTCAGTGATAAAGCACCCCTGGGTTCAATCCCCAGTCCCCAAAAAAATAAAAGAATGGGTCATCAATCAGACTGATTTCACTTTGATAGGATCAAAAGGAAAGACTGAACAATTTGACAATTTAAGCAATAAGTCAAAGATACTCATTATATTGTTTAGTTCTCAAAGCATTTTTTCCTTCTCTAGGATTGGCCAGTGCTAATAATTATACCTCTTTCTAAAGTGTGGTGAAAGAAGTGTTTCAAACAGTCCTCGGCTCTCACGTGGACATGGCTCTGGTGCTGGTGTATTGAAGGCACTTGTGCCAAGTGCTCCACATGCTCACACTGCGGTGCTTCAGTTCATCATCGTCCCATTTTATAGACGAGAACCTAACGACTCAGAGTTTTCAAAAGCTTGAGTCAATCCTTTAGTAGAGATGGGATTTTAACGAGGCCAACTGACGGCAGCTGTGACATCCCACTGATTTGGGAGCTGTATTGAAACAAGGGCTGGGATAAATGTACTTGTAATAACCATAGCAACTGAAGGAAGCGACCTGAAAGCCTGCGATCACGCCCAGCTCAGGGCTACCCCAATATTCCTCTTTCTTCTCCCAACCCTCACCCCCTTTTTTCTATTCCTAACATTACAAAGCAAACAAAGCTAATCAAGTCGTCCACCCCGAAAACGAACTGGGGCCCAGAAGTATCTTTTATTTACACTGTAAAACATTTTTGTAATGAAGACAGGACTTCTGTGTTTTCCACTTCAACAGCAAGTGTTGGTGTCTTGTACCCAAGATGTCCCTCTAGAGAAGACACAGTCCTGTGTCGCCATCTTCAGGAGGAAAGAAATATAAACCTCTCCTCTGTCTTGCACTGTCCATTTTTAATTACTTTGTGATTCAACCAAAGACTTAAGTATGAACAATAGAAACTGAATACAAATTTTTTTAAAAAGAAGCAAATCTCTTAATGTACTTTGCAGCAACCCAGTATTTAAAGAGGGTATGAAAACCAGACTCCAGCTCAGAGAGAGGAGAGTCCTCTGCAAAGTCGATTCTGATGTTTAAGGGAGAGTGGGGCCTCCCACTCTTCTTTAGAGTAGCAAGCTCCACGGGTGCTGAGCTGTTAATCCACGAGTGCATCTGGTAAGCACAATCCTTGCTTCCTAAAGGCCTGTGCTCCAAGAGCAGAGGACAGGTTGCATCTCATTTCTTTCTAAGGTTATTTCTCTTGGCATGGAAGCCCCCCTCACCCCAGGGACTCTAATCTATCCCTATCAATGAACAAGATTTGTGACACACTCTAAGCATTCAATAAACACTTGTTTACCTTCTTTTGTTCCATAACGAATCAATCTTTACTGCAAAACTTTTCAGATAACCTAGATTAAACGAAAAATTCAGATCAGGCCCAATCAGCTTGTCCTTGTCCTCTCAAAGAGGGAAATGAGCTTTCTTCAAGGCAAGACAGCCTTCGGGATTTTAAAATAAATAAATGATCTTTGCTCTTCACAAGTCCTAAAATTTCATTACGAAAAAAAAAAATCCCCTTTTTTGAGTGGTACTCTTTAAGGGTCTCCTACTAAAAATGTTTTTATTTTATAGGAAAATTAATACCTTAAGAGCTGTTAACTCTAAGCTTGGCTGGGTTAAGGGACACTTCATCAGGAGTATGCTAGGAATAGTGAAAAGTGATTGGCTGGAATATGGGAAGGGCTACACTGTAGTTCTGGAATGTCCCCAACAGACCTATGTGCTTGGTCCTTTGCATGGCACCATGGGAATGTGGTGGCACCTTTAAGGGTTTGGGTCCAGTGGAAGGAATTTAGGTTATTGGGGCCATGGCCTCAGAGGGGATACTGAGATCCAGTCCCTTCCCATCTCTCCTCTTTCACTTCCTGGCTGCCATGAGGACAGCCTCCTGTGGCATGTGCTCCCACCACAATGAACTGCCTTACCACAGGCCTAAAAGTAACAGGCCAACCAACCGTGGACTGAAATCTCCAAAACTGTGAGCCAAAATAAATCTTTCCTCCTTTAAGGCTAGTATCTCAGTTACTTCATCACAGTGGCAGAAACCTAACAGGAACAGGAAGAAAATATTAGAGTGTCTAAGCTGGGCACAGTGGCGCACGCCTGTAATCCCAGCACTTGGGAGGCTGTGGCAGGAGGATCGAGAGTTCAAAGCCAGCCTCAGCAACTTAGTGAGGCCCTAAGCAACTCAGTGAGACCCTGCCTCTAAATAAAATACAAAACAGGACTGGGGATGTGGCTCAGTGGCCGAGTGCCCCTGAGTTCAATCCCCAGTACCAAAAAAAAAAAAAGTGTTCATATATGACATCTTTAAAATACCTGTTTTGTATGTTTATAAGGTATATAACTAAATACAGCAGTACGTGTATAATTTATTGTTAGGTAGAGTTGCAGTGTGTGTGCATACTTTAGTGTTAGGTACAGTTGTAGCTTGCTAAACAACAGGGATACATTCTGAGAAATGTGCCTCTAGGTGATATCATCGTTGTGCAAACCTTGATGGTGTAGGTCAGCCTCTCAGGGTGGCCCTTGATGCGATCAGAAGATGTAGTAAACACAAGATGCAGGGGAGGCTGCTGCCAGCATAACCCAGCACACTGTTTTACAGCAAGGTGTTTTTTGGTTTTGTTTTTGCTTTGAACACAAGGAGCATAAAAAGAATAATAGTAAATGCATAAGTTGGTGACATACTTATTTGTTATTACTAAGTATTAAATACTACACAAAGGTGCACATGCTTTACTGATGCACAGCTGGTAACTCAGGGGGTTTCCTTGCAGCTGCAGCACCACAAACACATTAGTCATGTGTTGAACTCCAGCATTATGATGGCTGCAATGTCACTGGGTGATAGAAATTTTTCAAACTGCATTATAATTTTTTTAAATGATTTTTTTAGTCATAGATGGACACAATGCCTTTTCTATGTATTTTTATCTCTATTTTGTTTATTTTTATTTTATATGGTGCTGAGGATTGAACCCGTGCCCCACATGTGCTGGGCAAGCGCTCTACCACTGAGCCACAACCCCGGCCCCTTTATTTTTTATTCATTTTTTTTTTTTTTTTTTTTTTACAAGGTGGAGGTGCACCGTTCCTGGAAGTACTGCAATATCAGGTCGATGCGTGGAGTGGACGGAGCAAGCTCCTGTTCCAACTCCCTGCTCCAAAATCCATTTAATATATTGTCCTCGGATAGAGGACGTATCAGATATTAAACTGGTAAGAACAGATCCTACACTCGATCTTAGCCAAAAGGCTGAGAAGCGATATTCATTTTTATTTTAATGCAGTGCTGAGGGTGGAACCCAGTGCCTCACATGTGCTAAGCAAGTGCTTTTCCACTGAGCTACAATCCCAGTCCCTGCATTATAATGTTATGGACGGCTATCATTTATGCAGCCCGTCACTGACAGAAATGTTGCTCTGCAGCACGTAACCATATTTACACGTGTTGGGATGCTCACCCCCGGATTTTGCTAATGAACTTGAACACTACTGGTGAACCCATGACTCAGGAGTCAGGCCTAAGCTTAAAGTCCAACTCTGTCAATTAAAGGCTGTGGGAACTGGATGAATCCTTTAGTCTTACTAAAGCCTTAATTTCTTCTTTTCTAATGTGAAGATAATATTACTTTTGCAAGGTCGTAGTGAAAATTGAATGTGTTTGACCCTGAACCTAGAAAATATTAGCAGTTCAGTAAATACATCTGGTTTTGTGGGAGTGAGACCTGTGCATTCAGACAGGGCCCAGGCTCCGACGCAGTTTGCATTGGGTTTAGTACTCTGTCTTGAAACTCTCAATTATATTTGAACAAGGGCCCTGCGTTTTGATTGCTTTACTGTGTTGTGCAAATTATGTAGCCAATCCTAGTAAAGGGGAACTCTCACTGTTGGCCTAGATAAATTGCTGTACAAGTTTCTTTATTCATTTATCTAAAAGTTAAAACTCTGGGACCACATTGCTATTTAAGCTTCTTTAAATGACAGAAGATAGCTTCTAGGGGAGGAATACAATCTTTTTTATTTTAATTCAATTTTTATCAAGATATGAGTCACATACCATAAATCTCACTACATAATGTTTCAATTCAGTCCTTTTTAGTATTTTCACAAAGTCAGTCCAGCCTTTAAAAGAGCCCCAGATTGGAAGTAACCTTGATTCTGCCTTGTTCTCACCATTCTCAGAAGTAAGGTCTAGTAAATGATGTGTGATTGAGTCATACTGCTTATCTGAAGTGTATATCACCAATAGCAAACTAATGCTATTAATTGGCAATACATTTACTTTTTCATTTTATAGTTGAATTAACTAAGACTTAAGAAGATTGCCTTGTTCAAAGTCATAAAGAAAGTGCTCAGGACAAGACCTCAGGTCTTATTTTAATTTCATGTGGCCTTGGCTCTATGATTTGGTCAGATTGTTCACCTGTAATCAGTGAAGCAAATATCCTGTTAATACGGAAGGTTAGGTGTTTGTGGATACCAGCAGTAGGGTTCAAAACTGTAAGTTCTAAAAAATCTTCTTTCCACTACTGAAATGGGAATTTTAAAAATTCAAAATTTCAGGGGTAAAAGTATTTGGAAAAGTGTTTCTCTAGTTTTTCTCACACTGGAGCACGACCGATGTTGAGGCCTTTGTGTTACCCCTCATTTGATGCTATTATACTGTGTTTTCTGGGTGCAGTTTTGAAGTTACTCATCTATGTTTCTTAAAGGTAGTGACTTAATGAGTGGGTGACATGTTATTTAGTTCATTAAAGTCTTCGCATTTAAGCGATGTTGAATCTTTTAAGATCGTAGAGAGTTTTTAGTCTAATGCAGCATCAGTTCCAATATGTTCTAGAGTTTTGTTGAAAAACTTTGGTCCAGAGATCAGACACGAATTTCATGGCCAGACAGTGGAATAGTAGACAGTTACATAGCAATGGTAACTCAGGCAATCACATAGACTTGCATAATTAATTAGACATATGCATAAATACTTCTTTTATACTCTTTGGGAGAGTTCTGTGGGAGAAATTTAAAAGATAATATATAACTAACTAACAATCATGAATATTCAGAGTGTGTACTATGTGTTAGGCATAGAAAATACATATTTTTAATTCATTGACTCCTCATGATGTATTTATGAAATGTGTCACATTACCTCTCTTTTATTATCATCTCTTTTTTTCTTTCTCATTCCACATTTTTAAAAAGGTCCATTATAGTTGTGAATAATGATGGGATTTGTTGTTACATATTTGTACATGTGCACAATAGAACATATAATTTAGCCAATATCACTCCCCAAAACTTCCCCCTCCCCAGGGCCTCCCTCCCCTGGTCCCTTTCCTCTTCTGATCTCCCTTTGATTTTCATGAGATCTGCCCACCTTTCTTTTCCTTTTCCCTCTCTAGCTTCCACATATGAGAGAAAACATACAAAACTTGACCTTCTGAGTTTGGCTTATTTTGCTTAACATAATTGTCTCAAGTTCCATCTATTTTCCAGCAAATGACATAATTTCATTTTTATTTGTGGCCGAATAAAACTCCATTGTGTATAAATACCACATTTTCTTTATCCATTCATCTGTTGATGGACAGCTAAGCTGTTTCCATGTTTGGCTATTGTGAAGTGTGCTGCTATAAACATGGGTATGCATGTATCATTATAGCATAATTTGTCATCTAATTTTAAAAGAGGAAGAAACTGAGATATTGCAAGGTAAGTAACATGTCCAGGGTCATATATCCAGATGATGAGTGTGTTAGTCAATTTCCCGTTACTATAACAAAATATCTGAGATAATAAACTTTAAAAAAGAAAAGTTTTATTTTGCTTCACAATTTTGGACATTTCAGTAGATGAACAAACAGTTGACTTCATTGTGTCTGGGCCTTGGCTGACTCAGCACATCATGATAGGTGTATGTGATGGAGAAAGCCTATTTACCTCATGGATTGGGAATCAAAACAGAGAGGAAGGGACCAGAGTCCCATATTCATTCCCCTTTGAGGGCATGCCTCAATGACCAAAAACTTCCCCTTAAACCTCACCTCTTAATGTTCCACCACTTCCCAACAGTGCCAAGCTGAAGACCCAGCCATTATCACATGAGCCTTGGGGGAATATTCAACAGCTACCTGCAGCAGTAGAATTGGTCTTGTTGGGGGCGTCTGATTCTAGAGCCCTAGTCCCTAACCATTACCTGCACTTCCTCCCTATTTCTCACTGGAGAGAATAATAAACCATGATTTTACTTCTCCTTGTTAATGAAACTGTAATTTTAAAAACACACTTTGCAAGGGTAATAAATAAATACTTTCAGATGGAAATAAGCCCAAGAGAAGATTATGTAGGAGGTGCCGCTTTTCAGATAGTGCCACTTAGCATCTTGGCAGGTACAGTCGGAAAGGATACATCCTAGCCAGGTGTGCTGGCGCATACCTGAAACCCAAGCGAGAAGGGAGACTGAGGCAGGGGCTCTCCAGCTCCAGGCCAGCCTCAGAAAAGTAGTGCAGCCCTATCTCAAAACAAAAAATGAAAAGTACCCTAGAGTCCCCTGGGTTCATTCTCCCGTACTGAAAAAAAAAAAAAAAGAAAAACATATCCAGTCCAGGATTTTGGCTCTAACAATATTTGGGGCAGTTTTAAAAATATTTATTTTACTAATTGATAAAACTGAAATAGGTGGTCCATTTCAAACACATAAAAAACCAGAATGGGATAGCTGGGGACATAGCTCAGTTGGTAGAGTGCCTGCCTTGCAAGCACAAGGCTCTGGGTTCAATCCCCAACACCACAAAAACAAAACAAAACAAAAACCAGAATGCTATAGTGAACCTACGTGTACCTATTACCCAGCTTAGTTTTTTTTTTTTTTTTTGGTGGTACTGGGTATAGAATGCAGGAATACAGGGGTGCTTTACCACTGAGCCACATCCCTAGTCCTTTTTTTCCTCTAATGATTTTATTAATACATTATAATTATACATAATAGTTGGGTTCATTCTGACATAATCATACATGCATGGAATTTAATTTACTCCATTTCCATCCCTGATGCCTCCTCTTTCCCTCCTTTTCTCCCTCCCCACATTCCCCTTCTACTCCACTGGTCTTCCTTCTATTTATTTGTCTTATTTTTAATTGACATTTAATAGCTATGCATAAAAGTGGAATCCACAGGGGTATATTTATACATGCACATAGTGTGATTTGTCAAATTCATTCTGCATTTCCTCCCCTTTCCCGTCTATCCTCCTTCCCTCTCGATCTCCTTCTGCTCCACTGATCTTCCCTCCATGATATCTGACTTCCTCCTCTTTCCCCCCTTACTTAGCTCTTGCTTCTACATACAAGAAAAAAATTTGGCCTTTGATTTTCTAAATCTGGCTTATTTCAGTTATCATGATGTTCTTCGGTTCCATCCATTTACCAGCCATGAAAGGCCATGATTTCATTCTCTATGGCTGAGTAAAACTCCATTGTTTGCATATATCACATTTTTTTTTTCCATTCATCTATTGATGGTACCTGGGCTGGTTCCATAACTTGGCTAGTGTGAGTTGCGCTGCTATAAACATTGATATGCCCAGCCCTTTAAAAAATATTTTGAAACAGGGTCTGATTAAGTTGCTGAGGCTGGCCTTGAACTTGTGATCCTCCCTCCTGCCTCAGTCTTATAAGTTGCTGGGATTAGAGGCAAACCTTACTATGCCCAAACCAGCTTGATTATTTATCAACTCCAGGCCAATCTGGTGTTATCTATAACCCTACCCATTGCTTCCAGAGTACTTTAAAGCAAGTTAAGCAAACTCATACCTTAAAACTTCTCATAGGTAAATATTAAACATGTATCTCTAAAAGATAATGACTTGTTAAAAAGCATTACCACAATATCAGTATTGCTCTACAACTTATTAGTACCTTAACATCATCAAATATCAAGGAACAAAATAGTTTTACAAAAATAGTTTGCTCACATCAGGATTCAAATAAACCCCAAGAGATGGGTTTTTGGGTTTTTTTTGGTGCTGGGGATTGAGCCCAGGGCCTTCGTGCTTGACAAGGAAGCACTCTACCAACTGAGCTACATCTCCAGCCCAGTATGTTTTTTCAATATCTTTTACTATAGAATTTCCCCCTCAATCCTTATTTTTAATTCCTATCATTTATTTGACTTAAAAAAAATTAGTTGTCTTTTAGAATTCTCCTAAATTTGAATTTTGCCCTGTGGTGTTATTTAATATGCTCCACTATGATGAACAAAAAATGCTTAAGTTTTTATTTTTTACTTCAGGGTCTATTCTTAGGGACACATCTTTTCTTTAATTCTTTTTGTCCTTAGGTATATCCTCAGGGATGTCAATTTTCCATGTTTTAAAATCAGTATGGTTTGAATTTGCATTTTTCTTCTTGTGAGAATTTTTACCA
>JAJEJO010002843.1:22442-46143 GCA_020662805.1 Glaucomys volans | reverse complement strand
GGGGATTGAACCCAGGGCCTTGTGCATACTAGGCAAGCACTCTACCAGCTGAGCTATATCCCCAGCCCCTGACTTGAGTCTTTTATGTTATATGTATATATATGAATATAAAGGAATCCTATCTTCAAGTAAAGCACGCTGACAACTTTTCCTTGATACGATCTCCTAGACTGAACTGTTGACCACAGCTCAATATACAGAGCCGTTTTCTCCTTTGCTGAAAATATTGGAAAACAGATGAAGGAAGATTAAAAAACTGTCCATCTTCCCTCCACAAATGACTGATAACTGTCCATTCCTTTTATCACTAGTATCTCATATCTTCTAATGTGACTTGTGTAATTTACCCAGAGTGTTTAATATTCCTATAAAAATATTAAACACAGGGCTGGGGATATAGCTCAGTTGGTAGAGTGCTTGCCTCCGAAGCACAAGGCCCTGGGTTCAAATCCTCAGCACCGCCAAAAACAAAAAAAATGTTCAACACAGGATGAGTTCTGGATGATAGATTAGAACCACATTTATTTAGTTAAAATGTGGATTCTAATTCTATTAGTTGATAGCTGGTGAAATATCATTGTCAATTTTTAAAAGTTTAATGGTATCTAAGTTGAGCTGTTAATGGAATTAAGGCTGGAAGTTCTGGCTCCAAACGGATTGGTTAGATTTGTACTACCTAATTTGTTAAATAGCTGTACTCATGTGCTAACTCTATCCAATGTTCTAATAAGCTCTTGGTCTTGCTGGTTATCAAGGAGTGGATGGATCAGTCAAATGGTGTATTCTACGGACTCCAAATACCATTTCAATAAAAACACAATTTATCATCAAAAGATATTTTAAGAGTAACAACATTATTTAAACAAAATGGTACATGCTTATTTCAAATATTTTTGAACCATCAAAATGATATAGAGAAGAAAGTAACAAATCTTTCTAAATCTCACTGCCCCAGAAATAATGAGGTTAGCTTTTGTGAACTATATTCCCATAGTTGATGCATAGATACAGTTAGATCCTGGGATAGATATATGACTGAATGGATAGAAATAATTTCATGAGAATATTATTATATCATACTTTTTTAAAAATAAAAAAATTTCATCTCAACTAATTTTTACTTAGATTTAAGAAAACAGAAAAAAACTTCAATGAAACTGAAGAATGAATGAAGGGTTGTTTCCCTATTAAATTAATTCAATGCTCACCTTCCATCGTTTTCATGATTTCTCCATCTCTGATTCTTTTGTTCACTTCTTGAGTGAATTAATATCATTTTCAGGTGATTTTTTTTTTTCAAACATATGAGTGTGGTAGCAGAAACTTCTGAGGAACACCATTACTGTCCCCTTTCCTTCTAAAATATACATATTGCTCCCAAGAATGTGTTGTACACTTCTAGCCTACCTTGCAGGTCACTTGGTGACAAAGTTCTTGCCAATGAGATGTAAGCAAAGGTGTTGCATGAAACTTATGGGAAAAAATTTTCACAGCCCATCTTCCCTCCTCCGTGTTAACTGGAACACAGATGTAACTGCTGAAGTTGGATGTGTCCTTTCGGGCCATGAGGTGGATGATCGGTTCTGAATGTGGTATAGGAAGAGAGGAGGCTTCTGAGTGAGTAGCTGAGCATTTTCTGAAGCTGCTGTGTAAGGCCTGAACTGCCTCCCTCCAGACTTCAGGTGAGAGGAATGTCTCCCTTCTTTAATGGCTTTTTGGGGCCTTTACCCATTTTACTATTGATATCTGTCATGATCATCATACTATAAGATACTCTTATTTTCTTTAATGCTTGAGATGCCTCCTGCCTTCCCACCTAAACAATTGAGTCGTATAATTCTGGTTGTACACTTTCCTTCTCTCTCAGTACATAGAGGAACTGCTCCATTTTTTTCCCCCTCTGGCATTGCAAGTCTCAGTGTAGGAAGCGGAGGCCAGCCTGATTTTCATCCCCATATCCACTTTTGTTTCTGCCTGGGTCCCCATCAAAAAAATCTTTTCTAGCTACCTGTGATCCCAAGTATTCTGAAGGCTGAGGCAGAAGGATTGCAAGTTTGAGGCCAGATTCTTAGTGAGACCCAGTCTCAAAATAAAAATTAAAGGAAAGGTTTGGTAGCTCAGTGGGAAAATTCTTTAAAAAAAAAATTATTTAACTTTTATTTTTTATTTTTACAGACTGCATTTTGATTCATTGTACACAAATGGGGTACAAGTTTTCATTTCTATGGTTGTGCATGATGTAGATTCATACCATTCATGTAATCATACATGTAATAGGGTAATGATGTCTGTCCCATTCTACCATCTTTCATACCCCTGCCCCCTCCTCCCTCTCATTTCCCTCTACATAATCTAGTGTTCCTCCATTCTTCTCTCACCCACCCCCACCCTGCTCCCATTATGTATCATCATCCACTTATCAGGGAAAACGTTCTGCCTTTGGTTTTTTGGGATTGGTTTATTTCATTTAGCATGATATTCTCCAATTCCATTCATTTATCTGCAAATGCCATAATATTATTATTTGTTATGGCTGAATAATATTCCATTGTTTATATATACCACAGTTTCTTTATCCATTCATCTAATGAAAGGCATCTAGGTTGATTCCATAATCTAGCCATTGTGAATTGAGCTGCTATAAACATGGATGAGGCTGCGTTACTGTAGTATGCTAATTGTAAGTCCTTTGGGGGAAAATTCTTCTCTAGCATGACCAAGGCCCTGGATTTAATCCCTGGTACAAAAACCAAAACAAAACCAAAACCCAAAGGATTTAAAAATATTTTTCCTTGAAATTAAATAATTTAGCTTGGTAACCAGTCTCCATGGATACTGTATCTTTTTTTTTTTTCTGGTATGTAGTTAACTACATTAATCTGTCAATTATTATTCCTCTGTTTTATTTCTGAAATTTTTTATGTTCCATCTGTTGGCTTCTCTAATTTACGAATGATCTGTGCATTGGGTTAACTTTGTGCTCTATCATCTATCATCTCTTATTTTAAACTACTTGTCCTTTCTCCCTATGTTCCTTGTGATAATTTCCAGTTTCTTCCATACTGGTAGTTTGATTTCCAGTTCCTCTCTATTTTTTCAAATTTATGCCTTAGATCCCTAAGTTGTATTAACATTTTTGAATGATTTCTTTAGCTTCCTTTTTCTTTTGTTTTTAGGATCGATCTTTAAACTCTGGATATTTTAAATCCATGCTGTAACTAAGTTCTTCTGTAGTAGAGAATCTGCTTCTTTGACAAATTTTCTTCCACGTAGAGGCACTCATCCACCTTTTGCATACAATGTAATTTCCTTCAGGATTTTAGTTTGCTTTTGGTGTGTCCTTTCTTTTCATCTTGCTCATGCTTGATAGGGGCAGCTCTTCCTAGATCATTTATCTTTCTGATATGTTGTGTACGAATTCTTGACATTCTTTCCACCTTACCTGGGAATGAGTTGATTTCATAGCTACAGTTTGGTGTCAGGCACTGCTTTTCACCTATTTTTTTGTAACCTAACATTGGAAAAGGGTGGAGTAGGGAGAAAGATGAAACTTGCCAGGACTGAGTACCTTCTGCTAAGGGACAGGTCTTTGCTCTTTGAGATCCTAGAAAAGGCCTGGTTCCAGGGATCATTCCTAGCAGTCCCAGACATATCTCAATCCCATGGATTCTGGATTATTTCCTTCATTACATAGGGCCCTGATTATGCAGGTCGTGGTAAAACTATTTCTGCTGAAAAGGCCAGGTACCATGTAGGGTCTTCTCTAAAAGTACGCTTTCTCCATCTCCAGCCCTGGAATCAAACACTTCCTCTCTCATTTGACTTCTATAAATTGGAGAATTTTGTGAGAATTTCCATGAGTTTTTCAATTTACCTTCTGTGATTAGTATTGATTCTTGAAAATCTTTCCCCTATAGAAATTTGAGGAGAAAAATTCTGTGATTTTGTTTTATTCTGCTAATATTTTTCTCATCAGTTGTTTAATAATAAATGGATCTATGTCTTGGGTTGGGAGGTATTGGGGTAGTGGCTAATAGCACAAGTTCTATAGTTGGACATACCTGCATTTGACTCTGGTTTTGCCACTTATATTGTATAATAAATTACTTATTATCTCTGGGTCTGTTTCCTCACATTATAAAGAAGACATCTATCTATTCATAGGATTGTTGCAAAGATTAAAAGAGATAAGGACTATAAAATGCCCTCTCTCCAATTTCAACAGTATAAGAAATATATGTATATGCACATATATGTATGTACATATATGTGTATATATGTATGTGTGTGTTGTGTGTGTGTGTATTTATATGTGTGTGTATACATATACATAGTGTGTGCATAAGAGGGTACTGAGGATTGAACCCAAGGCCTTGCATGTATTAGGCAAGTGCTCTACCATTGAGACACACCCCCAGCCCTTTTTATTTTTTTATTTTGAAATAGGGTCCTGCTAAGTTGCTCAGGTTGGCCTCAAATTTGTGATTCTCTTGCCTTGGCCTCCTGACTATCTGGAATTATAGGTGTGCATTACCAAGCCCTGCCAAGAATTCTCTGTTTTTAGGTAGGCAGATAGTTGCCCAAAATAAAGACTACTTGCAAGATCTTCTTGCAGTTATATATGGTCATGTAACAAAGTTGAGACCAATAGGCTATAAATAGAAGAGACTAGGATATCTTTTGAGGACCTTCCTTTTAAAGGCAGCCAAACATGTGCACATACCTATTTTCTCTTTGAAATGTACTTGGAATGTACATATAATGGCTGGTGCTCCATCTTGAACTATGAGGTCTAGGGACAGCATAGCAGAACCCTGGCGAACTGGGAGTAGTTGAGTATGAGAGGATTTCTAAGTAGAGTCAGCATATAACATCTGTATTACCTCCAGGTTTTTTCAAGAAATAAAATCCTATCAAGGCATATTACTGATGTTTTGGGGTTTGTCACTCACAGGTGAACCTACTCTAGCATAATTTTATTTCATAATCCTTAGTGGTTAAGAACAGACCCTAGCCAGGCAAAGTGGTGTACACCTGTGATTCCAGTAGCTCAGGAGGCTGAGGCAGGAGGATTATAAATTCAAAGCCAGCCTCAGCAATTTATTGAGCTTCTGAACAACTTAGTGAGACCCTGCCTTAAAATAAAAAGTAAAAAGGGCTGAGGATAAGGCTCAGTGATTAAGTGCCCCTGGAGCCAGAATGCTTGAGTTCAAAACCAGCCTTTGTCACTACTATGTGCATTATTGGTCAAGTCACTTAAACTTTCTTTACCTTAGTTTCTTCATCTGTAAAAAAAGGAAATAAGGAACTAATGCATGGATATTACTGGGATGAGGTTATTTAGTACATTCAAAGCACCAATTACAGTGACTGGAATATAGTAAGTGCCATTCTTTATAATAATGAACTTTACTCATGATTTTTTAGACTGCTTATTTCCAAAGAATATTAGTAAGACTTATATCACACTTTCAAGAAGTTCATGTCTACTAGCAAATATAATGGTTAACATTTATATAATGCTTTATAAACTAATTCTTTTCACATATTGTTTAGTTTCCACAACTATACTGTGAGGTAAGTATAAGTATTGTTATACTTTATTAAATGAGGAGAATAAAGATCAGAGAATTTAGTGATTTGTCTAAGGTTACAACTGTGACAGACCCAGAACTTATTCCCCATTCACTTAACAATCTAAGGTAGTATGGTGGTAATTAGTTAAATTAAAAATAACTTAGGAAATGTGCATGTTCCATTAATTTCCATTTGTTTAGGAGATGTCTTTCAATATACTTTTATATTTTCCCTGGAATAAGTCCCTTTCCTTCTTGTTCATTGCCACTATCTTTAATGTAATATCTCAAGTATCACCTGAGACCTCTAATACCTCAGGTCTTTTTTGTTTTTTTAAATTTAGAGACAGGGTCTCACTGAGTTGTTTAGAGCCTTGCTAAGTTGCTGAGGCTGGCTTTGAACTCTTTTTTTTTTTTTGTTTTTTTTTTGACGCGGTTGGGATACCGGGGCCACCGCCCCCCATCCCCAGCCCTATTTTCTTTTTTATTTAGAGACAAGGTCTCACTGAGTTGCTTAGGGCCTCGCTAAGTTGCTGAGGCTGGCTTTGAACTTGCGATCCTCCTGACTCAGCCTCCCGAGTCGCTTGGATTACAGGCGTGCGCCACCACACCTGGCCGGCTTTGAACTCTGATCCTCCTGCCTCAAATTCCTGAGTCCTGGGATTACAGGTGTATGCCACCGCTCCCCGCATACCTCATGTTTTGATTACTACTGGTTTTGTTGTTATTCCTCTCTTCAAAAATTAATTCAAGTACTCTTCATTATTTTAGGAACATAGCACAAACCTCTATGTTCAGCTCCATTTTGCAATCTTATATCCCCTTTTACACGAATTTTCTTTTACACCAAACTGGGTATTTTCTAGATCTAGTTCTTTGCATTTACCCCTTTTGAAAAAAACTTTTTAATAGACGCAGGTAGAATGCTCTTCCAATTTATTACTTATTTCAATTCTACCTACTTCTTCTTTTTATTGGTACTGGGCATTAAACCCAGGGTATTGCACATGCTAGGCAACTGCTCTACCACTGATCTACATTTCTATCCCTTTTAAAATTTTATTTTGATTTTAGATGATAGCTCTTCTCATATATAAATGTCTAGAATATGTAGTTGTTTTAATGCCTTCAAATAAAAATTATGTTTCTTATCATCATTAAAAAAAATTTATTTTGAGGCAAGGTCTCACTAAATTTCTCTGGTGGCTTTGAGCTTGTGACACTCCAACCTCAGCCTTCCTCATAGCTGGGATCCTAGGTGTGCACCTACCTTCCTATTTCTTCCATGAAATTTCTCCTGACTTCTTATATTAGAAAAAGTTCTTTCTCTCCTGAATTCCCACATAGAAATTAATCGAATTTCATTTGGTATGGTTTTATGGCATGGTATCCATCAGTTATATTTTTTCTTGTCTCTGCTATGGTTTGAATGTGTTTCCCCAAAATTCACGTGTTGAAAACTTACTCGCCAAATTCATATATTAATGGCATTTGGAGGTGGGGCCTTTGGGAGGTAATTAGGGTTAGATGAGGACATGAGTGTGGCATTAGTGGTTTTATAAGAAGAAAAAAGCCCTAGCTAGCATGCTTGCTCTTTTAACGATGGGTTGTCCTCTGCCATGTTTATTTTTATTTTTGGTAGTGCCCTTATTGCCTAGGCATTGCCACTGTATATTTGTAGATTGTTTGCTTAAAAAGAAAGATGAGACCAGTTGACATCTTCTTCATTGCTGCAGGCAGCAACTCTCATCTAAGGTGGTGCTTCTAAGCTTCTGGAGCCTTTCTTACCAGATCAAAGGACTGTATTAAGGCTTGAGGTAGACTGAAGAACTGAGAAAGCAATTTCAATGTGAGCATAGAAAGCAAGTTCCAGACGTCCAAATCCATCAACCTTTTGCATGCTCTCAGTCACTGGGATTTTGAAATCTCTTCCTAAAGGCTGGGCTGTGGCCCCAGTTTCAAAACAGGCTACCTCAAAACATAATGGATTCGTAGTTTACCTCAGGTAGTTTTAGAAAAAATGTTACTGGCTTCTGCCTTTCAGGGCTAAAGTTAACTAACTTCATAGTAGGAGTGTCTTCCCGCTTCCAAATCTGGTTATCTTTAAATAGCCACGCCCTCTAATTTAGGAGGCAGGTCCCACAGACCACATGCCAGGATTTTCTTAAACTTGGCAACATTGCACTTGAACAAGTTAGACTCCATCTGAATAAATGGAAAAACTGAAGTAGGAAACAAACGGAGCTTGAGGTAAGCGCTGCAGCAAGGGAAGGATGTCCCCCACGGGAACCCTCTGGGACTGGCCTAAGAGTCCTGAGGTGGGCCGTAGAGGCTGTCTCCACTCCACTCCATTGCTCCCTCCAGGGACGCGCCCTCCGGCTTCCTGTCTTAGACCCTGTGGCACGCCACTGCCCGCAAACAGCTGCCTTAAGAGAGCCGCGGTCCCCTGCCGAGGGAGAACCGCAGGCTCAGCGCACAGCCGGGCCGGCCTCTACTTGGCCCGCATGGGCGGGCGCGCGGAATCCTGGGACTTGCGGTCCTCTTTGTGCACGCCCCGCCGCCAGCCTCGGTAGAGAGGACTACACTTCCCAGAATGCACCAGGGAAGGGATTGCCGGGGCGGGGAAAGGAGGGCGGCCCCAGCCCTCGCCGGCGTCGGCGTTTCCTAGCGCCGCAATCTCGCCTAGTAACCCGTCGCCGCGGTCCCCGCAAGCCGCGCTGTGGCCCCGCCCCCGGAGCCCCGGCTGCAGGAAAACCTGTCTCCCGCGGCGCCCTAGTGACGAGGCCCATCCCCGGGTGCGGGAGGCGGGGAGGGCAGGGGCGCGCAGGCAGAGGATTTCGCTCGCCGGTGCGGGATCCCGGACGTGCCGGCGGCACTCGCTAGCAGCAGAGGTTAGAGGCGGAGAGAACTGGGATGCTCCGCGGGAGAGGCAGGATCTGGAGTGGGGGGACTGCAGGACGCCGCCGGGGCGGCAGCGGGCGCGGGTTGGGGTGTCCCTGCGGGCGGGCATCTCTTAGACCACGGCATCGCTGTGAGTGTGTGTGTGTGTGTGTGTGTGTGTGTGTGTGTTGGGGCCGGCGGGCTATCCCCCGTGATCCTACGCCCCCCGCCCCCTAGTCTGTGGGCACGATTTTTTGCCACTTGTTAATTTTTAAATTTCTGTGGACCCAGGGCATTTGTGGGTAGCACTCTCCTTCCTCCAAGTGCACTAGTGCCTGGTTTCCTCCTCCGATTAAGAATATCTTTTATAACGTAAGATTGGAGTTCCTGATTAGGGAGAACTGCTAAGTTCTTTATGGTTTTCTCGTTGAAAAGAAGGTTCAAGGAGGATATGAATTTTAATCACACACATGACAGCTAATTGGAGCATCTAAGAGATGACCATTGCATGTTCATCTGACTTAATGGGGAAACAACAAATATTCCTTCAAATAGATCAACAACTACCAGCCAGCAGCATTTAGGGCATATTTCATATCATTATCCAGATGGACCTGAAGGGAGAAAGGGGGAGTAGTTGGCAATTAGGGGAAATAAACCAACAAAAACAACAACAAAAACTTGTTTTAGTTTGGGGATCATTTTCTTGGACTAGGTGACTTATGCAAAAAAATCTGTTTCTTTCTTCCTCGGTTTCGCATCCTGGATGTAGACTCTCAGTTTCGGATCCAAGGACGGTGATGGCAAAGCTTACTTGGGCTGCCTGTCAAACCCACACTGTCACAGATTAAATCCCGCTGCCTGCTGTGAAGCCCCTGTGCACTGCAAACTTAGTGAGCGAACTGGGTAATCAGTGATTGGATATGCAGATCTCTGATTTAAAAGGCGGGGTGACCCCCCCGAGAACATCTCCCAGGGGCCGAAGCCCGCAGGTGCAGTGAGACGCGCGCGCGCGCGCGGGTGCCGGCTCCCCCGAAGACGCTTCGCCCCGGGGGAGGGAGCCGGGGTGCCCGGCGGGGTCTGGCTGCCGCGCACCGGCGGCGGCGGCTTGTCTCCGGCGGCGGCGGATGATGGTGGCGGCCGGCGCGCCGGGCTGTGCCTGTGCGTTGCCGAGGAAATCAGCGCCCGGCGCTGCACACTGAGCCCTTGCAGGTCCGCAGCAGCCCGAGCCTTGACGAGGACAGACCCGGCACGCAGGGACCAAGGACCTGCGCGCAGGGGGGCCGGGGGGCGAGTGGGGTCGGCTTATCATGGCGGATCGGACAGCTCCCAGCTGCCAGCTCCGGCTGGAGTGGGTGTACGGGTACCGGGGTCACCAGTGCCGCAACAACCTGTACTATACGGCCGGCAAGGAGGTGGTCTACTTTGTGGCTGGGGTCGGGGTGGTGTACAACACCCGCGAGCACAGCCAAAAATTCTTCTTGGGACACAACGACGACATTATCAGGTAAGGGGGTGTACTGGGGCGGTGGGAAAGGGTTGGATGTGAAGGATGGAAAGGTGGGAAGAAGAACGATCAACTGGGCTTTCCCAGGGTCTGATCAGGGAGCCCCATGAAATAAAAGATTCTCTCTGGAGCCTCATGGAATTACAGAAGGGCTGCTGAATTTAGGGCTAGGGCAGAAACTGTGTTTGTGTGTGTGTGTGTCCGGGGTGGGGTGGTGCAGGTGGGGAAGGAGAGGTCTTTTTTCTCTTTATCCTTCCGGAAGTCTTTTTAATTTCAACGGAGTTAAGTGTTCTGATGCTTTCTTTTTTTGGTGGTTCATTCCTGCTACAAGTGGAAGAACTGGGTAACTATTAAACACTTCTTACCCTGCTAACTAGCTAAATAGTAGGACCAATAGATTAACCGTGGGTATCATCTTTGGGCAGCCCCTCAGTAGGTTCATCAGCAAGCAAGTGGATTAAAAAAGAAAACAAGCAAAAAAAGAAACCACAAAGAAATTTTGCTACAGGTAATTTGGAGGCTTCATCCCAGATGCTAGGACCTTGGAAATTTCTGCAGTGGGTGGGGAAGTTTGTTCTCTACTATTTCACTTGGCAGTGTTTTAATGCCAAAAGCATATACACACTAAATGGATGCTTCCACAACATCACTGAGGTTATAAAAGGCTGGCAGCTGCTAGACCACAAAACCCTACCAGGCATCCTACAGACATGGTCCAGGACTGACTGATAGAATTCCATTGGATGAATAACCATTTTAGGGGCCCTTCCTGTTAAATGGAAGGGAGCATATTTTGGTTCTTGGCCCTATCCTCTCTCTGGAGACACATTTCCCTTTTGCCCTTGTCACATTCTTGTGTGGCCAAACAAGGTGTGGTCCAGGTGCTGTTCACAGGGAATCAGTCCTTTTTCACCTTTAGCAGTTAAGATTTCCATGATATGGGAACCTCTGCTCATAAGGAAAATGATTTGCTGAGGATAGACTACAACTGACAGACCATATTTTTACCTTCCAAACTTGTACATTTCATTCATGCAGAGCAACTTCCATCAGAATATTGCCACTTTTACTGTTTGCCTTTCACAATGAAATAAGTGATTAAGTATTATAACATGACTAGTCCTGATTTTTCATTGGGGAAAATGACTTAAAAAATTAGTTCCCCCCTTCCAATAGTCTAACATTGTGCTTATATTCCTGAACTTTTCTTTTCCTTCTGAGACCTAAAGTTTAAAACTTGTTACAGAAGGTAAAATCTTAATATTTGAAACTACAGGTGTGTGTGTATGTGTGTGTGTGTGTGTGTGTGTACACACACTGTCTTTTTTGAAGATTTTAAGTACTTAGAGCTCTAATGTTCTTGAGATTTGGTGGCACTGAGTAAAACTTTCTTCATGTCACATAAGACAAAATAGCTTTTTCCTTCCCTTCCTGATGTGGTAATGGTTGTGACGGAGGCATTCTTACTTAGTTCTGTCCTGCAGATTTTGCTTCTCTAATTGCCAGGCTGATTATTAAAGTCACAGGTGCAAATGATTAACAGTGACTCATGAAAAGGTTAGATGCTTAAAAATTTAAACCCATTATGTTTTTGTTCTGTCTTAATGCAGTGCTTTCCATTACAACATCAAAATAAGATGTAGTCCTTGGGGGGAAGGGAGAGAGTGGCAAACAGAAAATTCCCTGGGGTTAAATAATATTAATGTGACAGTTCAGTGAACTACTTGGAGAATTTGAACTCCTAATCCTTATTCTAATAGGGGAAAAATTAAATGCACCATTGAAACTAAAGGTGGGAAAAGGGTGGAGTTGCAGTAAACCGTTGTTATGACGAACAGCTGGGCTAGTGGGGTTGTGAGGGTATCAGGCTTAGATGGTTACAGAAACAGAATTGAAGAAAAGGTGATTGAGTTATTTATATAACTGGGTTTTCAGGGAGCCTTACTTGATGGAAAAAAAAGACAGTTTATCTTTTTTTCTATTTATTAAGGTGATAGTTGTCTCTTTATGCTGATACTGACATAGTAGTAAGCCTGACTACAGAGAAAGGACTTTATTGCTAAATTCACCAGGATATTTGATTGGGTCTGAGTATGTACAGGTGAGAAGAGTTCCCTAACATCCATGTATATCTTTGCATGTTGGAATAAAATTAAGTCCAGTGGGTTCAAAAGCACAGCCACAGATGATTATGTAATTAAGAGCTATAAAATTGGACTGTTCATGCTGTTGTTTTGTTTTATCTTACATATGTAAGTCTCTTTTTCTGGGGAAGGCAGTACACAGACCACAATGCACAGTCTTTTATCTGCATATCTTTATGCATATCCCAGAATACTATTGTTTCCCCATTTGAAATACTGAGTTCATCATTGAAGGAGAGGACTGTTGCCAAGGTTTTAATGCAAAAATGTTTTGGCTTTTTGGAATCATTGCATGAACATTTAAACTTTTGACTCTTGATTCAGTCAAATGAGATAGTACAAGTTATTGTTCACTTGGTACTTAGCTTTTACATTAATTTGAAAGACATATTTATGTGTATACATTTCCTACTGTTTTATTGTGTGCTTCTTTGCCTAAAATATTAGCTAGAAGGCAGCCTGACAAATATTGGTAACAGTTCATTTTTGTAAAACCATGTGCTGTCTGAGATCATGATGAGCCTTAACAATGATGTAGGATTTGGTAGAGCTCATTAGACCTCAGCACATGTGTCTTCTTGCTTTGACAGACTATGTATTTAACTCAGATTTTTTACAATGTTGGTATGTGAGGCATAATATGATTTATTGGATGTGGAAACTTGTATTCTTTTGAATGATTGCCTTTCAATGCAGATAACAGATTAGAGAAGGGTGCTGTATTTTAGTTCTGATAAGATTGTGGTGGGACAAGGAAATACTGAAAGCAGCATTTGCTGTTGGGCCAGCAACAGGACTCAAATCAGGCTTGAAGGCAAGGACAGTGATAGGGGCTGGAATAATTACTAACTTGGTTTCTACCTGAGGTAGCAGAACATGACATAGAAAGGGAGTAAATGAAAGAAAAGGTCATGAACACATTGGTTCTTGTAACCCTGTTTTCCATTTTCACAGTGATTCCGGATGAAACATTAATGTCCTTACTCTGGATCCTTATGTTGCTTCTGGGTAGTTCCCTGTCTCCATTTTCTTCTCCCTTATTTTATGGCTCTCTATTGCAAGGGAGGTTTATCTGCAGTGCTGTCTTAGGGAAAAGGACACTAATTTTGACATCACACACAGAACCTACTCTGCCATTCACTGGAGGCATTGAGTGAGTGGTGTGACCTCTCAGGGCCTTATTTATTTGTGAAATGAGGGTGACAATAGCTAAATTGCAGAGTTGTTGTAATTATTAGAAACGACATATAGAAAGGTTTAATGTAGGACCCGGCCCTTAGTTGGTGCTTGATAAATGTTCTTAGTAATAGTGGTCATATTTAATTAAAATAATTGAACATGTAAACATCAAAAGCAAAGCAATGATTCCTCATTGCACATAGGCAGAAGTTCAGACTCCTTAGTTTTGCATTCTTTTGGACCCTAATTTGCTATTCTATCTTTATTTTCCATTGAAAAAAAGAACTCAAGTCGTTTGCTTTGTTATATAATATAATTATCTGCTGTTTCCTACCTCATATAGGAATAAATTATCTTCCCCCTGCCCCATCCTTCCTCTGTCCAGCCTAGGTCTGCTACCAGTTGGGTGACTATCTCATCAGGAAAGCAGTTACTCTATAAAATAGGGCTTATAGGTATTTACTTTATAGATTGCTGTGAATATTACATACAAGGTGCCCACTGCAGGGGACCTGTTGGTATCCATATCCTGAAAGGCACCATCTGCTTCTGTTTCACCTCTGCCAGGAGACTTTATCATCCTCAGATAAAGGAATGCCAAGCATTTCTGAAGTTTTGCATCTTTTGTGACCAGTGCTGCTGTGTATCTAGTGCCATTCTTTCATTCTGAGTATTTTCATTTGTAAATAGGTTTGGGGTCCTTGATGCTGAGGATGAATCTTAACGTAAGCAGGGCTAACATTTCCCGAGCACCAGACTCAGAGCTAAATGTGTGTATAGATTTGTCTCAAGCATTCTCTCAGTAGCCCTGCAATGGAGGCAGTGTTTCAAACTCCAGCCCAGTGGTGGGGCAGCAGAGGCACAGAGTTTTGAATTGTCACCCTCTGGCAGAATGTAGAATGGACACTGGAACTCAGATCAGTCTGATCTCCAAAGCCAAGTGCAGTTGCTTCACTGGTTTACAGCTTATTTTTCTTAGTCACTGTGGTTCCTATAACTGTGCCTGTTCCTAACCAGAACTCAGTAAGCTCTTTATATTTTTTTGACCATTTTTTTTTTAGCTGTTGCTGGACCTTTATTTTATTTATTTATATGTAGTACTGAGAATCGAACCCAGTGCCTTGCATATACTAGGCAAGTGCCCTTTCACTGAGTTACAACCCTAACCCAGTAAGCTCATTTTAATTTCATTTATCATGTGTTGGTCTATAAATCCTGGGCTTTGTTTAAGAGGACTTGAAACAGATTGCTAGAACTCGGTCTAGAAATGGAATCATGTTCAAGTTCACTTTAGAACATCCCCACTTTTGAAACAATGATTTGAAATAGTGATCTACTGGAGACATTTAATTTAAAATTTTAGAGTGTAAATTGTGACATGGATAAAACAGACTAGTGTGGCAAATGCAGTTTCACTTGTTGGGTTTGAAGAGAGTGGTCTAAAAGCCAAGACTGAGGCTGGAGTATAGGGAAAGCAGGTTCACATGAAGTCCTAGAGATATGATTTTATTGTTTTTTTAGTTGCTTGATCAGTTTTAATATGGGAAGTGTGGAGGTATTATACAGAATTAAATCTATATTGGTTGAGTGCCTGCTTTCCACCACACATGTTATGTCATCTTATTGAGCCTCCCCCTCCCCACTCAGGTATGGTTCTGAGAGGGAAGTAGATTTAAGCAGAATCACTCAGTGGTGTCATCCCAGTATTCATAGGATTTCCCTTATTCTGTGCATTGGCAAGAACACAGAGCAAAAGGTTTTGATGAAAGCTATGTTCTGCTGTCGGGTAGGGGTTTGGAAGTGACATTAGATAAGGTTTGCAGAGCAGCTCTCTAGGGAGGTGGCATTTAAACTGGGAATTGAAAGGCAAGAAGGAGCAGACAGGTGTAGGTGTGGTGGCAGAGGAGAGAGTATGCGCAAAGGTGCTAGGGTGGGAAAGAGCTTGGTGTGCCCCAAATTCTGGTATAGGCACCCAGAGAAAGACCAAGGTCATCATAATTCTCATCCAGGTCATTAATGCCTCATGGGTTTTGGTACCATATGTCCTAGATTTCCCAGGTCAGTCACGATACTCCATTCAGTTATTGTCAAGGGTATACTTTTCCTTGCCACACCATGGATTTCAGTTTTTAATTCAGAAATATGAACACTTTTATTTGAAAAATATAGTTAGCATATAATGGGTCACTGGTTAAAAACATTGAACTGTACTACATCATAATTAATGATGTCATCCCAGTGGTCAGTCAAAGAAGTAGATTTCACTGTGGTGAAACTGTTCTATGGAAGCATCTCCAAGCAGGCCATCCTAAGTCCCCTTCTATCCCCGAGGATGTGGATTGGAACACCTTTGTAATGGAGGTGACATTTTGCTGCCTAGAAAGGAAAGGGAAGTTTCTAGAGCTGACTTGCTGACTCTTCCTCCAGAAAACCATTCAGAAGTCCATCCTTTAGCCAGTGGACCACACACCTTCAGTGACCAGGCTCCTGTTGTAGATTAACTTGAGTTTGTCATATGTGGATTGGTCTTAAATGTAATTGAAGTTCTAAGTGCAAATAGTTCTCAAATATCATTTTGTGTCAGGGGCACCTGGGCCCTTGCTAAAATTCAGATGTATGTCAGTAGGTCCAGAGTGAGGTCTGACATACTGCAGTTCTAACCTGCTCCCAGGTGCTGCTGGTGTTGCTAATACACAGAGCACATTTTCAGCAGCTGGATTTTAAGGACTTCCTTGGTATATTTCAGAGCTCAATAGACCAGTGTTTTGCAACCCAAAAGATATTGCAAGCTAATGAAGTAGACTTGTCTTTTCCTTGTTTAGTTGTAAGAGTTTTTAATTTTGATGATGTCCAATTTATGTATTTTTTCCTTGTATATTTATTTATTTATTTTTTGCAGTGCTGGGGATTGAACCCAGGGCCTTGTGCTTGCAAGGCAGGGACTCTACCAACTGAGCTATGTCTCTAGCCCTCTTCGTACTTTTAATGTCATAATTAGGAAACCATCACCTAATCCAAGATCATAAAGACTTATATGTTTTCTTCTAAGAGTTTTATGGTTTTAGCCCTTACATTTAGTTTGATGATCTGTTTTGAGTTAACATTTCATATGGTATGAGGTAGTGTTCCAATTTCAGACTTTTGTGCAAGGTTAATTGTACCAACATCATTTGTTGAAATGATTATTTTTCCCCATGAAATAGTCTTGGATACCCACAGTCTTTCAATCTTCTAGCAGGGTACCCATTCCTCTACAGAGAAGATGCTGAATGTTTAGGGACCCAGAATGGAATTGGCATTAAAAAGATTAATCTAGAAGTATTAGAAGTCAGAGGCTTTGGTTGCTGCCCTGTTTTGTAAAGATGCTGTAGATCCTATAAAGGACATAGAAATTTTATATATTGTAAAATAGAACCATTTAAACCTTTAGGAACCAGTGTATTATTTAGCAACTGTGACTTATGGGTCAGCAATTGTGTGCACATTCAATCAGTTTTTAAAAAAATATTTTTAGCTGTAGATGGACATAATATCTTTATTTTACTTTTTTGTGTGGTGCTGAGAATCAAACCCAGTGCCTCACACATGCTAGGCGAGTGCTCTACCACTGAGCCACAACCCCAGCCCTCTTAATTTGATTTTTTTTTTTTGTTTGTTTTGTTTTGGTGGTACTGGGGATTGAACCCAGGACCCTCTGCATGTGAGGCAAGCACTCTGCCAACTGAGTTACATCCCCAGGCCCCTTAATTCATTTTTTAAAATTTTAGTTCATAGCCGGGCGTGGTGGCGCACACCTGTAATCCAAGCGACTCGGGAGGCTGAGTCAGGAGGATCGCTAGTTCAAAGCCAGCCTCAGCAACTTAGCGAGGCCCTAAGCAACTCAGTGAGACCCTGTCTCTAAATAAAATACAAAATAGGGCTGGGGATGTGGCTCAATGGCCGAGTGTCCCTGAGTTCAATCTCTGGTTCCAAAAAAAAAAAAAAAAATTTTAGTTCATGTACACAAATGGAGTACAACTATCATTTTTCTGTTTGTACACAAAGTAGAACCCTAACCTTTAATTCATTTTTAAAAACGAATTTGCAATGCACAAGTAAAAGGGGAAAAACAAAACAAAACAAAAGGATTTGGAGACTTCAACCTTGCTGTTGGAGGCAGGTCTGTTGAGCCCAGCAATGGTAGTGGTGGTGTAGAAAGTAGAAGGAGTTGTAAAAGAGGGTGGCCTTTTATCTCTAGCTCTTTATTATTTCATTCCTTTCTTTCCCCAAGGGGAAGTAAGTATCTGAATGGCCTCAACCAAGAAGCTGAAGGATTCTGGGATTTCCCACTAGTTCTCTGCCTCCTTTCCCATCTGCATAGAGGAGGGAGCGGCAACCCAGCTCTACCTTCTGGAGATGGAAGAATGTCTCTCTGGGTTGGTTGTATGTAAACAGGCTGGTCTGAGAATTATTCTAAGACTATTCAGAATCATTTTAAGGTTTGGGCCTTCTTTTTTAGTTTAATTTCTGTTTATTAATGTTATTAAAATATTCTGTGTTCATTATGAACTGATTTTATAGATAATAATAAAATAAGACCTACAAATAATGGAGTGTCTTCTAAGTAAGAGCTCATCAGTTGCAAGAAATAAAACTTTTTCAAAGAAGCACAATCAGGGCAAGAATTATAAGGTGACAAGAAAATTTTTGGACCTCAATTACAGGGAGTGTGACTGCCACCTGTGCACTGCAGCTAGTCTTTTCCTACTTCTTTCTCTTGCTAGTGTCCTCATGTGTTACAGGGATTCACATATCCACTTCTCTCTGAATAAATATTTGCTGTTTTCCTGCTTTTATACTGGTTGCTTAACTCAACAATTCATTTTGCATGTAACTTACCACCCCGCTCTCACCCACCCAAATCTGTGTTAGTCCCTTAGTACACATGACTGTCCAGCTTGGTCCTACAAAACCAACTGAATCAGTCTTGTGAGTCCTAACTCCAAATTCTTAGGAAGGAGAATCTAATCGACCTAGCATGGGTCATTGTGTGCGCCCAGCTCAATCACTTGTAGCCTAGAGGGTGAGACCGTGTTTCAGAGGTTTTCCCCTTTAAGGAAAATCATCTAATAAGGGCTAGGGACTGAGGAGAAATGAATGGCATTTGTACTGTAAAAGCTGACCTAGAAGAAGAAGAGGCAAATTATTTTTTTGATTCATTAGAAGCAAGGATAGAATGAGAATACTGAGTTGAGGACAAGGAAAGGGAAATCAACAGGGTTTAAATTTACAATATGGATGATATGCTGTGTCATGGAGTTGTCAGTTCTCAGAGAGGCCACATCAGGGTGTCTCTGAGGAGTGCTGGCTCATCCCCGCACATGCCATTTGGGCTGCCTGAAGTGACCCCTCGTTTCTCTGCTTGCAGAGTCTTTCCTTTTCTTCAACCTCAAAGCAAGTTCCATCTCTCTCTGAGGCCTTATCTGACAGCTCCAGACTATTTTAGGCCCTTCTTCCTCTATGTGTCTAGACCACTGTGCAAAGGTCTCCCTTAAAGGCGCATTCCATCATGCTGCACTTGTTGGCTTACCGCCTCTTCACCTTCTTGAGTTCCATGTTTGGAATCTCTGCACCTAGAACCTTGTTCATGGGCATTCTGAGTGCCTAATATATTTTTAATTGTTCTTTGTTCTTCATATCTCAAATTGGCTGGAAGGATCAAGGTGTGAAATAGGGGTGAGATTTCTGTAGAACTCATTTTATGCATAGTTTGTGAGAAGAAAATCCTGAAAATATTCTGAGCTGGCACTGAGAGGCAGACTTCAGAATTTTCTTTTTAAAAGAAATATTTGGATGGCAGTAATGACCAATTACTCTGGTGCTCTTAAATGTGACAGCAAATTCCATTTGACTTTCTTCTACTGCTCTGCTGGTCTGAATAGAAAATATAGCCATTGAGGACATGGTGTTTTCTTTTTCTTTTCTTTTTTTTTTTTTTGAGAAAAAGGAAAAAGAAGTTTTATTGCTTTGTTAGCAAAGGAGAAACACAAGGGACTCATGTCCCAAAGTCTGTGATTCTGCCCATCAGCAAGAACAGGGGGCTTTTAAAGAAGTGACTCAAAGGTTATATTCCACGTGTTCTCTGTTTGCATTTGTAATTCACTTGTTAATTTGGGAGACAGTCATTTCCGAGATCTGGTACCATCCCCAAGATCAGGATTACTGTGTTCCTATGGTGGGTGTGTACTCAGGGACAGATAACTCTGCCTAGGATGGGGAAGAAAGGTAATCCTGTTTCCTTTCATCAGGGAAGGGGAGAGATTAGGGAGGAGCAGGGAGAGAGGAAGAGAAAGAAACCTGACATAGTGTTTTCTATTGAAATGTGGTCATGGACCTTACAAGGAATGAAACATTCCTTTTGAATTACTTGATTTTTCTTGACTGTATTTTAAGGACAATATTGATTTGGTATCCCTTTTGATTTAGGAAACATATGATCTTTTGAGGTAACTTGAAAATATGATGGAATTTTTAAAAATTTTTAAATTTTTTAGTTGTAAATAGATGTAATACCTTTATTTTTTTTTTATTTATTTTTACGTGGTGCTGAGGATCGAACCCAGTGCCTCACATGTGCTAGACAAGCACGCTACCACTGAGCCACAGCCCAGTCCCCTGATGGAATGTTTGTAAGAGGGTAATGAAGTCTAAGTGTGTACAGAGATTGTACCATAGCACCTGCCAGCTCTAAATAAGATCAAGTCTTTCCTGGCTCAAGAGAATTTCACCCAAAGATACAGAAGTAGGATTTCTACAGCAGAAATTCAGAGGATTGGAGAACATCACTTTTGCAGGATGAAGAGCAATTTAACGGGTGAGTAGAAAGGAAGTAAAGGAAGGAGGGAACACCAGGGGGCAACATCTTATACAGAGTTTCAGGGACTTTTCAGAGCAGTGTGCCCCAAAGGAAGAATGAGTAGTACTCTAGCTCAGTACTGCTAGAGTGATGGATGGGATATGAACTGCATTAGGGGGGAGGGACTCCATCACTAAGGTATTTACAGCTCATTCTACAAGTTGTGGGGACCAGTGAAGGGACTTAAAAGAACGAGACAAGGCCAGTCGACACTTTAGGAAGATCATTAAATGTGAAAGATTTTTACTTTATTAATCTTTAGGATTCTTTCTAATTCTTCCTTCAATACTAATTTCTCTGAAGAGGGAACATGGCATTGTGCCTGGGGTTTGGGTTCCATGGGACGGAACTCTGCCCTAGCTCTGTTTCTAACCAGACAGGTAACTTCCTGGGCCTTGGTTTCCTTGTCTAAAAATGAAGAGACTGAGAATCTGACCTATAAGATTCTTCTAAAAGTCCTTCTAAATTCTGAGATTCTGTCTCTATTTACAACCTCATTTTCTTCTCTCTCATTTATTCTTCAACATGATGTACTGGTTTTTACTTCTGCCAGCCAATGGAATCATTCTTCGGAGTTTCTCAGGAGACCTTGAGTGCAACATGGGGCTGTATCCCCCTTAACCACTTCACAGCACTGGGTACAGTTGACCACCTTCTTCTAATCAATACTCTTCCGTTTTCTGCCTGACGTGTGCCCCCCCTGGTTTTCTCTTACTGCCTGACTGCCATCATCTGTCTCTTTTCCCCAATTCCACCTCTTCCATACCGGGCTCCCCAATTTATCAGGTTTTTCTGCCAAAAATTCATGACTTTAAACTAATCATGAGAAAATAAACCAAAGCAAATTGAGGGACATTTTTTTTTAATTTTTTTAAATTTTATTTACTTATTGATTCATTGAACACAAATGGAGTACAGCTATTGTTTCACTGGTTGTACACAAAGTAGAGTCACACGAGGGACATTTAATAACATATCTAGCCTATCCTTTGCAAAAAATTTCATCCGCATTAAAAAAAAACAAAAAAGGCAAGGGTCTGGGGTTGTGGCTCAGTGGTAGAGTGCTTGCCTAGCATGTATGACACACCGGCACCACATGCATACAAAAAAAAAAGTTTAAAAGATACTACAAATGTCACATGTGCTTTGGATTGGAGTAGAAAGGAGTTTATAAAGGACAGTATTGGGGCATCAGGTGAACTTTGAATGTAGGACCATATATTAAGAAACCTTGGCTTAGGAGGAACAAAATTCTTTACAACAAGGATTTCTTGAGTGCCTATTATATTACATACACTGCCTGAGGTACCGGGGACCCAAAAGTGAGAAATATTACTGTAAGGAATATATAATCAATCACAAGGACAATACTAAACGTGTGTGCAACTGGACATCAACTGTAGGGTAGTTAGTAGGGCCAGGTATGTGAGAGCCTTTGGACGTAGGCCTAAACTGTTCTCGGGAGGGTTGGAAGTCAGAGAAGTCTTTCTGGAAGAAGGAGTACCATTAGAGTTAGGTTGCAGACTGGCCACTCTGGCTGCAGTGTGGACAGTGGGTTGGAGGAAAGAAGGTCTGGAGGTACCTGAAGTAGTGCGGGTGTAAGATAATTTTGACGGTACTCAAGGCAGACAACAAATGTTTTATGAAGATTCTAGATTCCTGGTGACTGATTGGATTTAACCAGAGAGGATGGGGAGGGCAGAAAGAAGAGAGATACAAGGTAATGGTCAAGTTTCTGACATGACCAGCTGGAGGGATGATGGTTCTCATTCACTAAAATAGAATGAGGGGTGGGTGCAAGGCCAGGGGAAACTGAGTTCAGTTTTGAACATACAGTCGTGCTGTAAGGTGACATTGTGGTAAAGGATAGACCACATAAATGACAGTGATCTCATCAGATTCATAACGGAGCTGAAGAACTCCTATTGCCTGGTGGTGTCACAGCAGTCATAATGTGGTGCACTAGCTCACTCGTGTTTATGGTATACCAGTAAAGCAAACCTGCTGCACCGCCCATCGTACAGAAGTATAGCATGTACAGTTCAGTACATAATAATTGATAATAATAATGGCTGTTATTGGTTTATGTATGTCTTGTATTATAATATTTGTTATTTTAGCATGTATTCCTACTTATTGCAAAAAAATGTTAGTGTAAAATGGTATGTCATGTGACACCAGCAGCAGTCTTGTGCATTTCATGTTTACTACATCTCTTGCTTGTGTCATGTTGAGTGATTGACCTACACCCTCTGTGTTTTTGTGAATGTGCTCTATGATGGTGGTACAGTGACACAGTTACCTAACAGTGCAGCTCTCAGAATGTCTCCCTGTTGTTAAAGTGATACAAGACTGTATTTACATTTGAGTCTCGGATATATATGCTAGAGGTGATTGTTCATCTAGGTGGATCAGGAGAGGGCCATGGGAGTTGGAGTATATGTGTAGGAATGGATAAGATAACCCAGAGAACGCAGGGAGGAAAGAGATGAGGTCAGGGTCAGGACTTCGAGGAAGATAGCTTTTAGAAGACCAGCAGAGAAAGAGGTGCCTATGAAAGATGAGAATGGAGATAAACCAGGAAAATGGAGAGCTCTGGAAACCAGGATCAGTGAGGAGATACAGCTGTATTAATAGAATAGAATCAAGTATGGAAAAGGGACCAGTAGGTTTTGCATTGAGATTATTGATAGATTGCTTTTACTACTAAATGCTGAAAATATTATTTTTCGGTGGATTGTACTTTTATCTGGGTTTTAAACTTTCTGTTATAGCAGTTGGAATGTCCAAGGGTCATTTCGTTTTAGTTTTCTTGTTACATCTCCTTTATATATTTTGCTCACGCTCCAGTGAGTTTCATGTTGCAGTGGTAGCAAGCAGCATCCCAGCTTAATGACTTCAATTGCTAGCAGACTTGCTCCTCTTCTTTTTTTTTTCATCTTCTTTTCTGACAGTAAGAGATATTGTTACAGACGTTGCTTCATGGTGAAATGCCTTGCAGGTCTATTTCTCTGCATAGTAGACATGAGCACAATCACTTTGGCCAGGCCATGTTTATCTATGTGAGAATCTGGCTTACTGACAATGAATTCCTAAGTCATCCTTCTTGCCTTGAGTAAAACTCAGTTTCTAGTTCATATGGTAAAAATATCATGAAAGAGGGATAAATTCTAGAATGTTTTACAATTATTTTCTCCCTGTAATGTCATTTGACTTTTTATATAATCTACAGAAGTGAGAAGATAATGAAATAAACACGTGTTTATTGCTCATTGTGTCAGTGATGATGTGTGCGTCCCAATGACTGCTATCCACGCAGGGTGCCTGGATCCTCCTTTTCATTCACACCTCTGTTGTCCAGTCAGCCCCCTGTCCAGTTGATCTTCTGTCCATCTTACTGCTTCTGCCCTAGTTCACACCCGATCAGCTTTTGTCTGAACGGTTACAGAACCTCCTGACTGGTTTCCTTGCCTCCAGACTTCCTTAGAGAAAAGCTGCCTCTAGAGCTGGAGCAGGAAAG
>JAJEJO010002843.1:0-22432 GCA_020662805.1 Glaucomys volans | reverse complement strand
GAACACTCAAAGAATAAAGGGAGATATTAAAATAATACAAGAGTCAGCTTGAAGGAACTTCCACTGGTCACATCTGGGATCATTTAGGCATGAAATAGAATTCATCAAATAAAATAAAAACCCTCCACAGTGATATAAATAACTCAGCCAGGAGAAGGGGAAGTTCTTCCTTGAATAGAAAGGCAGTTATTCAGTATAGATGGAAAGTTGGAGGTAGAAAATCAGTGGATGCTGTAACTAGGAGTGAGAGTTTATTGAGGACCATGTTATTTACATGGTACTTCACCTCAAGATGCTTATTAATTACAAAGGACAAACTATAACTACTGTGGGGAAACCTGGCCATCTTAACCAAATTCTATATTAACATTTACAATAATGGGACTAACAAATTCTTTAAAAAGAAGTGTTCCCAAATGGTCTTAGGTTCAGAACCTCTGCACTATGCTAGCCCTAGGATCAGTCCTCTAAAGAACAGGTCTAATGTGTCTCTCTGTCCTTTAAAGACTCCTGCCTGCTCTAGTGCTTCTGGAGTCAGTCCCACCTGCCTTTATGTCATCATCTCCTTGCATGGTTCTGTCCTTCCCTGCTTTCGCTCCTGTTACACCGTACTCCTTGCAGTGATTCAAAGGAGCTTCCTCTCCCCACGTCGCTGCACACAGCCCTGCTGCTTAGCATGCCTTCCCAGTTTGCTCTGTGGGCCAGATTCTGGACTTCAAGAGACAGCGCCAGTGCCACCATCTCTGTGAAACCCTCCTACACTTCTTGAGGCAGAATCAATGTCTCTTTCCTCTCTAGTGCCATAGTATTTTTCTGCATACCTCTTAGAGCACTTTCCAAATTATGCTGTGACTTTCCACTTGTGTGCCTCCCATTCCAGCATCGGGCCACTGGCCCCTCTGTGTCTGTACGTGCTTATGTTGAGAAAAACTGGAACTTTAGAGCCAGACAAAGCTAGGTTGGAGTCTGATTCTACCGCTTAGGAGCTGTTCCCTTCTCAGTCTCTGGTTTTCCCTCTAGACCTCCTGGTTGGTTATTATGAAATGCAACTAAATAAAGCATGTAAGGAGCTTTGTGGAGCAAGTTAGATAATGACATGAAAGAGGAAGAAACCCCTCTAGGCCCTGAGTAAGGCTTTTTATACATGCACATACAAATACGCATGCAAATATTTTATACATACACATTTTTCCCTGTAATTTTGCAAAAGTTCAGAGATAGAGTCATATAGCTAGTAACTGACAGGCCCAAATTTAACCCATTTCTGTATGATTCCAAGCCATGTTCTTTCTATTATGTGGAGGTACATAAGCCAGGAGGGAGAGACAGAGAGAGCCACATTTACCTTAAATAAGGAGCCCTTTGAGAAATATGTTAGGCTGGAGACATAGTCTCCAGATGTGTTTGATTTTACCCCTCTCAGTAAAATAATTTTGAGATCTCCCAATGTTTTATTATTTGTGCTTATAAATTATATACTCTTTCGACTGCACTAACATGTTTAAAACATGTAAAATAGCAATTTTGCATACAAATAATATTCTTCTTACCACCTCCCCCATCCCCAATTATTTTGTACATCATATTCAAAAACCACTGTACTGGAGAATAGGAGAAAGAAGGTAAATTTGACTAGAGAGATTTTGGAAGTCCGTTCTGGAACCTGTTCTGGCATGGGGTTATATATCTAGGAAGGTGCTGGGAATTGCGCTGGCAGACAGGGTGGGAGAAAGCATTACAGGTGGAGGTCATGGTTAGACTGAAGACATTGCATTGGACAGCTCAGGGATTATGCACTAAACAATGAATGATTGTGCCAGAGGAGAATAGTGGGGGTAAATCTGGATAATAATGGTGTGGCATACTTAGAATGCCACACTGAGCCAGTGGCCTTCAGTGCTTGGGGGCCTGCATTATATTATCAGTCTATTGTGAGGGACACATGATTGCTGAAGATTGCTCAGAAGAAAATCGGACCAGGGAGAATGGGATATAAATCCATGGGAATGATCTTTGGTGGTAAAGTGACACTGAGGGATAAATTTATTGAAATGTAAGTGATTTCCCTATATCTGGATAGAATAAAAATCTAGTTGCAGAGAGGAGCCACTGAAGTTTTGAAACAAGCCAGGGACTATGACTGATCCCATTTTTAGGAGTGTAGAAGTGTACAAAAAAAGTTGCATGGATGTGGGAATGGAGTGGTCATCAGGATCAGAGGCAGTGGACAGAGGCGAAGGGAGCCTTGATGGTATGGAGAAGGAGAGCAAGGGAGGAGGCAAGTGTGCATCAGACTAAGAAGACAGTGGTCCTCTTAACAAAGAGGGACCAGAAAGAGGAGAAGGAGGCCCATTCTGGGGCAGGAGGATGGTGGCCCATCTGGGCATGAGATGCCTGTTGAAAATTTGACTTTGGAAATTGGAAGTGCCTAGAAAATACTCTGCCTGTTCCTTTAGTCAAATGTTTTCTAAGTGCTTTTCCAGGTGCCACTGTGTACTAGTAGGGTGGGAATGCATGTATGTGTATGACACCCCCTGTCCACCCCCCCCATAGCTCCCCTGGAGGCAGTCCCAGTTAGGGAATGAGGGAAGCAAGACCATGTGAGGACAGAGAGGAGTCTGGGAGGACCCCACGAGAGGAGGAATGCCAGAGCAGATTCTTAAGGTAAGGTAAGAAGGATTCTCCAGGTACATGAGATTTAGGGTGCTTCTGACTCCAGAGTGGCTTAGTGGTGCTGGTTTTTGTGGACCAAAGAGGTGTTATAGGATCAGTGAATTCAGTTTTGAAGTTAGTTGGTCTTGAGGCAAGCCAGTCTGTTAAGAGCAATTTGCCAAGAAGAGAGAAACCATCAGTCTTATCTGTAGATTTGAATCTCAGTCAGGAGTGGTTGGATGAAGATTCAGATGAGACCAGATGAGTGGTGATCAGAGGCATGCAGGTGAGATGCACCTTGCAGACATTTGTGGAGTGCCATCCAGGAGACAGTCCCGCCAGTTCCCACATGTGTGAGGTCAAAAGAAAGCACGTGCAGTGAAAAGGGATGAGGGCTTAAACTAGAACCCTGGGGTAACCCTGACCTTTAAGGAGGAGGAGAGGAAAGGGAACACCAAGGACCTGAGAAGGAGCAGAGAGACAGGAAGAGCTGGACAAGTTCAGGGTCTTGGAAGCCTAGGAGAGAGCAGACATCTCTGCATGTTGGTGAGGCTGGTGGTGGAGAGATTAACAGTTGAACTTTGCAAAAAGATAGACCAGGACTGGGACTCAAAAGAGGTCAAGCGAAAAGCGGTTTCAAGTGATTTCATTCCAGTGCTGTGGGGCAGAATCTAGATTGCTAGAACAATGAGTAAGAATTGAAAATGTGGAGGAAACAGGAATGTGTAGCCTAATTAGGGCTGTGTTCCCACATATGGGGGCAAGGCACTTCCTGGTATCTGGAAGATCCAAGTCATCTTGCTCATTAGCACCTATTCTGGGAAATTGAGCACCCCCGACATGCCATCTGTTTCACTAGGGAGTACTGAATGAAGGTGCAAGTTGACCATCAACTCTGTCTCTTCTCCCCAAAGTGATCTTTTTTTTTTTTTTTTTTTTTGCCAAGAGGGCAAATCTGCTTTAAGGGAGCAACAAATCAGAGATTTGAAAATCTGTTGTTTCCCTGGAACACAGGGTTATGGTTTTATCTGGTTTTATACCGATTTATTATTTCTTTTTAAGACTTACACAACATTCTATTTAAGTGTTTTAGCAAAATAGAGAAGAGAGAAAACAGGTTTGTTTTTGTTAATTCTTGGAGTGTGCCAAACTACAAAGAGTGGAATTATCAGTTTGAATTTCACATAATTCAGAACTTAATTTTCTGCACTAGGGCAGCTTTTTTCTTCAAGTGATAATTTTTTTGTTGTGATATAAATGGAAAATGATCGATCTGTTTAGAGTAATATCTAATTCCATGTGTGTCCTAGTTTCATCTAAATGTCGCTCAAATCTCAGAAGTTAATTTAGCAGCATTTTCTTTATGGGAGCCCCCCCCCCAAAAAAAGAGAAAAGAAATGAGAAAAAGAAAAGAAATATAAAGAAAAAAGAAATAAAATTTCCAGCAATAAATCAAAGAAAATATTGAGCAGACTTATTCCAGGAGTGATTATCTGAGGGGCCAAATCAGGCGGCCACTCAGGAGTCATCCCAGAAGAGGTTATGGGTGTACTGGATGTGTTATGGGATGTCTGGGTTGCCCTCCCCATGCCCTGATGCATCTCTTCAGAGACTGCAGAGTGAGCATTGCAATTTCCTACAGCCTTGACTCATTTGAAGTGAACACAAATCCTCATTTGACCTTTTCCCTTTTCCCTTAGCATTCACAGGAATTTTAACTACAGGGTTTCAAAAAAGATTTTGTTAAATGGTATATAACATTTCGGCATATATGTCTAAAGTATAAGTAACAATTAATTAAAGGAGTTTAGAACATCACCAAATGTTAACCACTCTGCTGGTGGGTAGAATATTTTATTTATTTTCATATTTAGACCACACTATATGGTGACAGGCCACATTACCTTTTCAACCACAAGGAAAGCAAATCTGTCAAAAGGTCCCCTTCTTTTCATGCCATCTGTGCTTTCTGGATAATAAGGTCAAAGGTCTGCTACAGTGATATTCTGGTGGTAGCAAATGACAGTAGAGAGCCAGAAAATATACTACACAACAGGACAGAATCTCAGAATTCAGAATATTCAGAATTCAGATGCTACTTATGAGATCTTAAAAACTCTATTATTATTATTTTTTATTTTATTTAGATTATCCTTATTTAGTGGTTTCAAAACCCTATACAGAACCTAAATATATCTTTGTGAAATCACTGAAAACTGAATCATTATTTTTTTTATATTTTTTTAGTTGGCAATGGACCTTTATTTTATTTATTTATATGTGGTGCTGAGAATTGAACTCAGTACCTTGCATGTGCTAGGCAAGCACCCTGCCACTGAGCCACAACCCCAGCCCTGAAAACCGAATCATTAATGCTACACATTCTGCTATACCCTTCACTTGTCACTAGGCCAGAAGAAAACAGTATGTGTGTCTGAAGCCACATACAGAATGAACTGAAGCCAGAAGGTAGCTCTGTGGTAGCATGCCTTTGTGTGGCATGTGTGAGGCCCTGGGTTCATTTCATGGGGGAAATAAAGAATGAACTTAAATATCACTTGAGGCTAAAATGGCAATATAAAGTGGCAATTGTAGGGGAAATTAGAACTTTAATTAAATTTAATTTGGGGCTTTTTGTCTAACTTAAGTCCTAAGCAAAAATCACTATACTAATTAGAATGATTGATTTATGGTTTGTTCTTTTTCCTTTAAGATATGTGAATTTATGGGAAAAAAAAACCTTGGGATATATGTGACAACATGTTAAACAGCTTTTGTTTCTATTGGTGTACTCATCTTAATCTTCTTTATTTTTAACTGTGTTGTAGAAATTTATCTAAGATTATTACTTTACATTAACATTTAGACCACAAAACTGAATCATTATTACTCATTCTAATTTTGTGCCTGGTAAAATTTGTAATAATTTATAGGTTTACAAATTTTCATTTCAATGTGTACATGGTCTTCCAGTCATTTTGGAGAAAATGGGTTTCTTTCAGTGCAGTTTATTGAAAAGATTATAAAGGGCAAAATTGTTTATTGATTTTTGGCAAGCCACCAAAAAGAAATTATAGCTATTTGACAGAAAACCAGGAGAAATAAACAGTAAGATAACAGAGGAAATTGTCAAAACTGTGATTATACGTTGTCAAAGAAAAATTCAGTAGCACCTTATTTCCTTTTCACTCAGATTTGCGCAGTCCTTTTGGTGGGCATAATTTTTATGATTTTTAGTTGAAGTTAAAATCTACAAATCATGGATATTATTAAAAAGAATCTTTTAAGAACCTACCTGGATTAGGAGAATAAGGAAACTGGCTTTGGTTTTTCTTCTGGCTAAAGGCCAGAGTCAGTCTGTTCAGTGTCATCACCGTGGGCCTGGTATAGGGAAGACGCTCAACTTGAATTGACTCAGAGGCAAGCATTTACCTGTATTGGGGCTATTGGAAGGACTTCTGGATGTCTAGTTTGTCAGCCCAGTCTTTGCCTTGTGTCTAAGCATTCCTGTTTGGATTGTTGATCATGAAAAATACTGTACTGGGCATCCTTATTGTATATGCTTTTTAGAATACGTGCATGTTTGTATAGCAGATATTTCTAGAAGTAGAATGTCCAGAGTCAAAGAATGTGGATATTTTATATTGTGATAGGTACTCACAGACTCCCTTCCAAAGAGAGATATACAGTGTTTGTGTAGGAGAGTGGTGTTCCTCCACAGCTTCTGCTCACCTTGTATCAGATTAATTTTAACTCCCCTGATGTCAGAAGGAATGTAGACATTTTAGAATTTAAGAAAGTAAAGCATTTATTGGCAAAAGTAAGCATAAAGATTCTTCTTTTCTCTTTGGTTCCTTTAATGGTGATGTCTATATTTACCTATGTGAAGAGTAACAGAAATAGACCCTATTAAAAATTAAATGCAAATATCTTTGATGATTTCACATGTGATGGTTTAGTGGCTACCATAATATAAATAGGATTTATTTTATGACATTTTCTGTGGAATGATTCTGTTAATATAGATGGTTGGTGCAGAGAGGAGATAAAATCAACATTTTGAATGTGTTCTTTATTGATTAATAATAAATAATTATATGCTAAAAACTTTGCTGAAAAATTTGATTGTTATCTTATTTAATCCTCACAAAATGTCCTTGAGGTAGATGTTGTTATTTTTCTTTTGCTAAAGAAGAAATTTGAGGCCCAGAAAACTTAAATAATTTGCCTGAAGACAACCAACTAATAACTGTCAAGCTGGGACTTAAACTCAGACCTCAAATGAGGTGAGCAGACACTTCTCAAAAGAAGAAGTAGAAATAACCAATGAGTATATGAAAAAAAAATGCTGAATCTCACTGCCTATCAGGGAAACACAAGTGAAATCACTTTGAGATTTCATCTCACCCCAGTCAGAGTGGCTGCCATCAAAGAAAGAAACACAAATGCTGGTGAGGATGTTGGGGAAAAGGAACCTTTATACACTATTGGTGTTGGTGGGAATATTAAATGGAAAACAGTAAAGTGGCTCCTCAAAAAGCTACAGCTATGATCCCACCGTACCACCTGAAGGAATCAAAGTCAGTGCACAGAAGAGTCCCTGCATGCCCATGTTTATTGCTGCACTATTCATGATGCCAAGTTAGAGGATCAGCCTAGATCAGTGGGTGAATGGCTAAGGAAAATGTGACACACACACAGCAGAGTGCTGTTCAACCATAAAGAGGAATGAAATCCTGTCATTTGCAGGAAAATGGATGGAACTGGAGATCATCTTGTTAAGCAAAGTAAGCCTCAGAAAGACAAATAGTGCTTGTTTCCCCTCATAGTGGAATCTAGGAAGTAAATAAAAAGATACTTGAAAGTAGAAGAGGACCTACTGGGGAAAGTGAATCAAGGGAAAGGTGGAGGAGGACAATGAGGAAAGGAGGAGGGTGGATACGATCAAATGATGATATATGCGTTTATGGAGATGTTACCATGAAGCCCATTAATTTGTACAATTAACATGAGCTAATAATAATAAATAAAACCAGTCCTCTTTTACCCAGGCCCCAATTCCTAACTTGCCTAATTGCTTGGCCTTTTGTTGTCACTCAGTTACTGTCATCTGATGGTGAGAATCAGGGATATTTTCCAAAGAAAAATAGTGACAATCCAATATGAATACCCATCAAAGTTTATCTATCTGTTCTCCCTGTTTAAAACACTAACCCTCTTCCAAGAATTTCTGCTTGGTGCTGGGGCCAGATCAACATTTTTTCTTGGCAGATGTGCTGACAGTAAAGGTAACAGTTCCCATCACCTATTTCTTTCTTTCTTTTCTTTTTTTTTTGGTACTGGGGATTGAATTCAGGAGCCCTCGACCACTGAGCCAAATCCCCAACCCATTTTTGTGTTTTATTTAGAGACAGGGTCTCACTGAGTTGGTTAGAGCCTCACGAATTTGCTGAGGCTGGCTTTGAACTTGTGATCCTCCTGCCTCAGCCTCCCAAGCTATTGGGATTACATGCATGTGCCACCATGCCTGGCCATCACCTATTTCTTGAATAAGGGGAGTTCCTTTCTGTGGAAAAGACATAAGTTATGACAGTATCATTGTGTGCTTCAGCACTGATAGGGTCCTGCTGTGGTGAGCTTTACACTGCCCATGGCTCACTGCTTGACATGTCCCCTTACCCTGGCTGCCCAACCTGAGATCCGGGCTTGGCTTTTGGATGTGGCTCAGAAAGAACTCAGGTGATGTGCAGGCAGGTAATCTTCAACTCTGGAACTGGACTGAACTTTGAGACTGGAATGGCTTACCTGGAAGTCTGCCATTCAGATAGCTCTGTGGCCATAGCTCTGTGGCCACTTACCACCAGCCTGTCCTACTGTAAGGTACACTCCTCCTCTGAGAAGCAATAAGGAGCTGGTGAGAGCAGTTAGCTATTGGCATCACCATTACTGCAGTTTTTTGGTGACTTCAGACTTTGGTTCATATTAACAGGACCTCAAGGAAACAAAGGAATTTGGTGTATGTCACTGGAAAGTTCTAGATTGGTGGAACCTAACCTGAGGGCTTAGAGGGACTCAGAGGACAGTGCCAGTATTTTCACCTTGGTTGTGTTCCTCTCTGGTCATTGGCTTTATTCTTTTATTTATTTATTTGTTCTTTCTAGATAGATATACATGACTAGAGTGTACTTTGATATATTATACATACGTAGAATAAGTATAACTTGGAACTGGTGAGTATCATGCTAAGTGATACAAGCCAGTCTCAAAAAAACAAAGGCCTTATTCTTTCCTTCTGCTGGCAGATTTCTTTTAAGCTCTGGGGATGGGCAGGATGGTGGTAACACGCCATGGTTGTTTCTGGTTTCCAGTCTCCCAACTAGATACCTTAGAGGAACCTGGGAGCTTTCCAGCACCAGCGGTAAAATTCAGAGAAAGACACTCTGATTGGCCCTTCATGGGGCATGTGACCATTCTTTGGCCATATGACAATAAGAATGGGTATCATAGGTATCTTGCCAAGTTCAAGGAATTGCAACCACAGTCCTCCTGGTGCCCATGAGATTGGGAAAGATTAATTCCTATGAAAAGGGAAAGAGTTATTTACTCAAAGGGGAAAGAAATGTTGGATTTACTAAAACCACATATATTTCAAAGTTGCAGTCACAAGAAAGTCTGGAAAGTGAGAGGGTGTGGAGCCTGAAGTATCATTCAGAGAACAGATGAGTCAAAGGAACAGTAGATTCCTATTTCCTATTCCTTTGGCAAATATGAAACTTCCTTGGATTACTGATATGGAGGACAGGGATCACTTTCTTGGTTTGATTCCTGGAAGCATGAAGATGTAAGGGAGTTTAGGCAGAAGCTTGTTCTTACTTTGGGGGCGGGGGGTGGCTCTAAGGAGGGTATAGAGAAAGTGGAAGCTTCTGAGCAGAAGATTCCCAAGGAACTTCAGTTATTTTACACATAACACAAGGGAACAGGGAATTAAGTTAGAGCTTCCACTTCCAGAAAAAGGAAAACAAAATGATTTATGTTTAAAGAAAGAGAAACTCATGAAAGGAAGGACACAATGACATCCCCCTCCCTTCTGACCCCATATCCTTATTAAACTTTAGATCAGTTCTAAAATGTCACAGAAGTTATTTTGTGGACTTATGTGTAAAATTAATTTTGCAGTTCAGACAGAACATGTTTTTCCATGTTGGCACACAGCATGATAAATTTTTTCTTGATTGATTGTGCATAGTTCATTATGCAAAATATAGGTGCCATTTATTGTTACTTTCTGGCTAATAAATATCTTCAGTTTGCTTTCTAAGAACAAAGGCAGTAAGAGATCATTAAGAACAGGATAAGGCTTTTATAATCCATTTGTAAGAAATAAAGACAATGAACTTCTGGGTTTCATAATGATACATGAAATGCTTTCAAGATCTGCATTTTAAATGTTTAGTTATTTCAGAGGTAAACTTGAACATCCTCTATTTGTAACCTGGACTTCCAAAATAGTCTTCCTTCTTCCCCACCTTAAGAATGAGTTCACTCTAGGGCATCATTTTCAGCGTGTCTAGCGACCCAATGTTTTTCATTACACTGTGTTTAAATTACACACTCAGATTTGTTGGGAACCTCACAGAATCTCAGTTCTGCTTTTTTTAAAAGAGTTGCTTTTTCGCTCCAATTATACTATCTATATTTTTGCATAATATGAATATTTTCTCATGAAGCAAAATTTTGGAAAGAAGACTGAAAGGGGAAGAAATGCGTATATCCACAAGAAATTAATTTAAAAAATAAACTATGGGTAAATGATAGAAAGATCACTAGAGTTGAGGGAAGGGAGCAGGAGTGGGGCCAAGGGAGGGGAAGGAGAGGTACTGGGGACTGAATTAGAACAAGATATATTTCATGTTTTTATAGCTATGTCAAAATGGATTCTACTGTCATGTATAACTAAAAAGAACCAATAAAAATAAATAAATTAAAAAACCCATAGTTGGACACCAAATTTCTGTTTATATTTTTGTAAACAAATTGAATTATGACATACATACATAAGAAGCAAGCAAATTGTCAATGTTCACACAAATTGATGAAATTTAACGAAGCAAATATACCCATACATTCACCAGCTGGACCTAGAAATAGAATACTACTCTTCCCCAAAATCTCTTACCTATCACCTACCAGTTGTTTCCCCCTTTTGGCAATAACCATATGCTGACTCCATTTAGATAGGTACATTTTACCTGCTGTTAAACTTTATGTAAATTGAACCATATAGTATATGATCTTTTGTGTGGTGTTTAAATGGATCAACATTTTGTATATGATATTCATTCTTATTATTATATGTAGCAGTAATTCTTTTTTATTGCTGTATAATTTGTTATATGAATATAATTTATTGTGTTTACTATTAGACATTTAAATTGTTTCTAGGTTAGGGTTACTTTAAATAATGCTTCTTTGAACATTCTTATACATATTTTGGTACTTGGATTTGTGCTTTTATTTTGGTTTATAATTAGATCAAAGGGAGTGCACATGTTCAACTTTAGTAGATATACTACCAGACACTTTCCCCAGACAGTTGTACCATTTTATGTACCAGCAATGTGTGGGAGTTCTAATTTCTCTACAGTTTTTTCTTTTCAGTTTTAACCAACGTGGTGGGGAGTAGCACATTGTGTTTTAATATGGTTTTCTCCAGTGATCAATAGAAGTTGAGTACTGGTGTGGAAAGAATAATATTCCTCCAAAGATTCCCATGCCCTAATCCCAGGAACCTGTGAATATATGACCTTACTTGGCAAAAGGGACTTTAAAGATGTGATTAAGTTAAGGATCTTAAAATGGGGTGATTATCCTGGATTATCCCAGTGGGACTAGTACAATCATAAAGGTCCTTATAAATGAAAGAAGGTGGCAGGAAATAAGGAGATGTCATATTGGAAGCAGTGATGCAGCATGAGAAAGAATCAGCTGGCCATTGTTGACGTCAAAGATGAAAGGGGCCCACTAGCCAACAAATGTGGGCAGCCTCAGGAAGGTGGAAAAAGCAAAGAACAGATTTCCCCTAGGGTCCCCAGATGTAACACAGCTCTGAGGACATCCTTGTTTTTGCTTGCTGAGACCCATTTTGAATTTATAATTTTCAGTACTGTACGGTAATAGATTTGCATTATGTTAAGCCGCTAAGTTTGTGGTAATTTCTCATTACAGCTGCAATAGGAACTAACGCAAGCATCTTTTCATATGCTTATTGGCCAGTTGGATGACCATCTTTATGTTATGTGCCTATTCTGTTTTTTGACCATTTACAATAACTAGGTTGTCTTTTTCTTATCAATATACAGGAGTTATTCATATAGTCATATGTTGCTTAATGATGGGGGTATATTCTGAGAAATGCTTGTTTTTGTGATTTCACCTTTGTGCAAACATCATAGAGTATACTTACCCAAACCAAGATGGCATTGCATACTACACACCTAGGGCGAATGGTGTATACCATCATAGAGGTCTTCTGTCTTTGACTCAAACAATGTTATGCAATACATACAGGATATGAGTCCTTTGTTACATATATATTCCAAATATCTTATCTCATCCTGTGAAGTTTTAATCCTATAAAGCACCTGTACTTTTAAAGGTGCTTTTGTGTCTTGTTGAAATATTTGCCTACTTCAAGTTCATGAAAGTATTATCCTCTAGAAGAGCATTGTTCAATAGAATTTTCTGCAGTGTGGAAATTTTCTGTATCTGTACTGGCCAATATGGTAACCCACTAGCCACATTTGGCTGTTGGTCACTTGAAATGTGGTTAGAACAAACATTTTTTTTTTTTTTGAACTGGGGATTGAACTCAGAGACACTCGGCCACTGAGCCACATTCCCAGCCCTATTTTGTATTTTATTTAGAGACAGGGTCTCACTGAGTTGCTTAGGGCCTTGATTTTGCTGAGGCTGGCTTTGAACTCAAGATCCTCCTACCTCAGCCTCCCGAGTCACTGGGATTACAGGCGTGTGTCACCGCACCGGGTAGAACTAACTATTTAAATGTAAATAATCATACTTGGCTACTGGTTATTAATTATAAAGGATAACATACTTTTAGAAACTATCATTTTACCTTTTAAATGTAGGAAATTTAGGTCTGTGATCCACTGGAAATACCATTGAGGTTATGGTCATGATTAACAATTCTTTTTTGCAGTTAGTTCAGATTAATTACTGAAAAGACCATTTTTAAACCCAATGCTGATGATTGGCTCCATTGTCATAACTCAGATGACCATTTATAAGTCTGCCTCTGGACTCTATTCTGATCCATTGGTATTTTTCTTTTCTCTAATACTATACTGTTTTAATTACTGTAACTTGTAATCTGATAATATAACTTCTCCAATTTTGTTGTACTTCTTCACAATTTTCTTGGACGTTTGCAGTTCTGTGTTGATTTTAGATCTGACTTGTCAATTTCCATTAAAAATTTTCTGAGATTTTATTGAGATTACATTGATTGTATGGATCAGTTTGGAGAGAACTGGCATCTTTATAATATTAAATCTTACAGACCACGAAAACAACATATCCTTTTATATATCTGGTTCTTTCAGTAATGGTTGTTGATTTTCTGGGAAGGTCTTATCTGCCTTTAGATGTTCACCCTTAGGTGTTTCATGGGTTTTGATGCTATTGTAAATGGTATAGTTTTGCTTTTCATTTCCTAATTGTTTTTGCTGGTAAATAGAAACATAACTGATTTTTGATTATTGACTTTGAATTCAATAACCTTGCTTAAAATTCACTAATTAACTGTAATAATTTATCAATAGAGTCTTGGATTTTCTATGTGCACAATCTTAAAGATCACAAAAAATCAGAGTTTTATTTATTCTTTTTCAGTCCTTAAAAACTTACATTTTTATAAGTTTTAAGACCTTTACCCTACTTTGCATTTGTCTATTGACTGTGCTTATAGCATTTTTTTGCTTTTGCAATATTTTTCCATTTGCCAACTACATTATTACAGATTTTCTAATAAGGTATATGCCTTATTACATAGGTTAGTACCAACATGATGCTGAATGGAAATAGCAGCACCAAAGATTTTTTTCTTCTTGCCAACCCTAGAGAAAACTCTTTCAATATTTCCAATTAAATGTGGTGTTTGCTGAAGGTTTTGTATAGAAGAACTTTATCAGATTAAAGATGTTTCTGTTCTTTAGTGATAGTTTTTATTGTGGAAGCAGGTGAGTGGGTTCTTATTAATCTTTCTTACACAAAAGGTAGCTTGCTATATTTGCATTTGTTATTTCCTTTATTCACTTAGTAGTGAATCTGGGAAATCACCTCTTATTTCATGAGGATTTCACTAATTCTACTTTTTAAAAACAACTTTATAGTACTCCATTGTATGGAAGTGTCATGATTTGTTTAATGTCCTATATAAAGGTATTTGGGATATTTCCAATATTTTGTCATTATAAATAATGCTATATGGGAAAACTTTATGCTTATGTATTTTTGCATTTTGGAAGGGTTTCTTCAGGTGAATTCTTAGGTATATCTTCAGGTGAATTTCTAGAGTGGGGTTTCTGTGTTAAAACATAAGTAGTTATATACTTTGTTAGATGTTTTCAAATCCTCTCCATTGGGATGACAACATTTTGTGTTCCCTCCAGCGATGAATGAGAGTTCTTGTTTTTCCATACCTTTGCCAAATAAATTGATTTTTTTTGCTAGTTTGATAGATGGAAAATAATACAATGAAGCAACTTCCATGCATATGTGAGGGAATGGCACCTCAAGTCTTACTAATTAGTCTCAGACCAAGAGGCAAATGAATGCATCCATTGTCTCCTGGTGGAAATTATTAAGAAGAAATGGATTCTTACATCTTGATAACTGCCAGCATGTCCTAAATGAATTCCACTAGACTCCAGGAGTCATATTCATACCCTGCTGAAAAAGATTAGATGTTTCCAACTCTCTGGAGTCACTTACTCAAGGGCTCTCAAGTAGAATGTCTTCTTCCCCTTCTCTTTTGGTTTTATTTTAAACCAAAGATATTTGAGATGATTTTCTTCTGGCATTCCTTTTCTCATCCCTTGAATCTTTTTTTTGGTTCCAGGAATTGAACCCAGGGGCACTCCACCACTGAGCCACATCCTATCCCAATTTTGTATTTTATTTAGACACAGGGTCTCACTGAATTGCTTAGCTCCTCGATTTTGTCAATACATGACACTATCAAATTTAATTCTTTTTTGACAAATGTGATTCTATCAGGGTTTCCTTTCTTATATGCAGAAGTAAGTTTTTGAATGTTCCATCTTTTCCTCACATGAGCAAACCTTGACAGATAACTGCTGCTCTTGCCCTAGAATTTAGAAGACTTCAGAGATGTTGGGGGTGTACGTGAGATTCCTTCTCTCCCACCTCTGTTTTAAAATTAAGAGAGTTTTTAACTAGAAAAGGAATCTGGGATGGATCAAAAGAAGGGAGGTTACCCTCCGTGTCTGGGTAATACAGGTCTTCTGAATACAGACAGATGAAGCTTAGCATGATAAATGGTGACCAGTGATGTTTTTATTAATCTGGGAAATGCTGAGTTTGGTAATCAGTGCCTTTGAGGTTTATGCTAGTGAAGTTAATCCCAAGGCATTTTAGAAACTAGATTTTCAGCTTCTCTGCTTCATGATTTAAGTCCTACTTTATTCTTAGTGGCAGGGCAACTGAATGACAAGTCTCATCATTGCTGAAAAAATTTTTCCTTAACATTGTTTGATCCAAAAATATGATTTTAAATGGATTACTAATATCAGTACTCACAGTTTATGGAATGAACTTGTTCAATATTATAAACTTGCATTTTGTATAGTTTTGTGAACTTGAAAATAGAATAGCAAATAATATACCTTGTTTTTTACGACTGCTTAATTGAAGAAAAGCATAAGCAAAGGTGCTTGGGGGAAGTACTAGGATTTAAACAAATCTTGGAGGGCTCAGGATATAGCTCAGTTCGTAGAGTGCCTGCCTCACAAGCACAAAGCCCTGGGTTCAATCCCCAGCACCGAAAAGACAAAAATGCAAATCTTGGTACTTCCATGTTTATAGTTACTCAGAAAGATGTCGAATAGGCATTTTCCACTTTTCCACTAGTAATTTACTAGTTTAAAGTATGCTTTAATATATGAATATATATCAAATATTTGGTTAATCATTCTGAAAATCATGAGGGTGGAGAAATAGACATTTGCAATTTGGTTGAAAGAACTTTTCATTAACATAAACCATAAATGGTGGATATAGTTTGACATCAATTTGCATTATAATATGGCAACATTTATGATGTTATAAACAAAAGCAAACAAGCCTAGTTATAAGTATCTATTCTTTAAGTTCCAAACATAGGGTCTTTTTCAACTTATTTTGGAATAATTTTAGAGAAAAACAGCAATAATAGTGCACAGATTTTATCCATTTGTATTTGGACATATTTGCCTTATTCTGCCTCTTTGTAGATACATATTAATATTACTTTTTTTCTGGATCATTTGAAAGTAGGTTGCATACATTATTCCCCTTTACTTTTAATGCTAAAGCATGTAATTTTAAGAACAAGAATATTATCTTACATAATTACAGTATAGTTACTAATTTCAGAAAGTTTTATAATGACCTAATCCTGTTACCTTGTCTACCAATCAACTCATTTCAATGATTGCCTTTAGGGCAGTTGATTTGCAGTATAGGATGTAACCTGGATCATGTGTTTTACTTTGATGTCATGATCTTTAGTTTTCTTTAGTCTAGAGAAGTGCTTCAGTCTGTTTTAGGGCATTGAGAGTTTTTGAAGAATATAGTTATTTTACAGAATGTCCGTCAAGTTGGTTTATCTGATGGTTCCTCATGACTAGGTTCAGGGTATTCCTGTTTGCTTGGAGTACCTCAAAAGTGATAGTGTTTCCTCCTCAGAACCTCAACTCTGAAGGTGCATGATGTCTATTTGCCCATTATTGGTGATATTAAATCTGATTGTGTTAAAATTGGTCATTAAAGTGTTATTAGTTTTTCATTATACAGTTATTATTTTTCCTTTTATAATTAATAAATAATTTGTGGGAAAAATACTGTAAGACTATATAAATATATCATTCCTCACCAAGCTTCTCCCACAACCAAATTTAGTGTCTGTTGCTAATTTAGGCTTTAAAAATCTTGATAACTCATGTGTATTCTTTTTTTTTTTTTTCTGTGCTAAGGATTGAACCCAGGGCCTTGTGCTTGTGAGGGAAGATAACACATATGTAACAATGAATCCTACCATTATGTACAACTATGAAGCACCAATAAAAAATAACAATGACTTAAAAAATAAAAAGCTTAACAATTCCTTCCATATTTATTAATCGGCATTTTGTTATAATGAAGTGTTTCCTGCCCTTTTTCATTCTGATGCTCAAATTATCCCTAGGAACAGTAGGAGACTAATTGATTTCCTTTGTCCTTTTGACAAATGCTTATTATTTTTTTTAAACATTTTATTGCTTTTTGGCATAATTAGCCATTCTAGATCCATCTTGTGTTTTCCCTTCCCCAGAACTGGAATCTACCGTTTCTCCAAGAAGCCCTGGTTCTTTCAGTGCGTCTGGTATTTAAAACCATTATTCAAAAAACAAAACAAAACAAAACCATTATTCATGATCTTTCCTGTACTGGAATATCATTGTTTCTTGGCATTTCCTCAGATAGAACTGAGAAATGCCTTCCATATCCATGGATTCTGACCGTGTGGATTTAACCAACCCTGGATTGAAAATATTCATGGAAAAATTGCATCTGTACTGTACTAGTACAGATTTTTTTTTTTGCTTGTTATTATTCCCTAAACAGTACAGCATATCACAACAACATATAGCTTTTATATTGTATTAGTTGTTACAAATGATCTGGAGTTGAAGTATATGGGAGGATGTGCACAGATTACATGCGCGTCCGTATGCCATTTTGTTTAAGAGACTTGATCATCTGCAGATTTTGGTGTGTACTGAGGGTCCTGGAACCAATCTCCCTGGGTACTGAGGGACCACTGTACCAACGCACACTCGTAGATATTGGTAAAGAGCCAAATTAAAAAGCCTTGAGTTTATACTGATACTCCCACTTCCAGCACATCTTTTCATCCCAAATTCTTCCTAGTCCTCCCCACTTTCTTATTTGTTTCTCTCTCCTTCTATAGTGAGAAATGCACCCACTTGATAATCCTGCAATACATATAAAATAGGTCAGTATTGCTAGATCCATTGACCATGATAAACAGAACTACTAAGACAAGTTGAAGTTCTTTTATTTCTTTTATTTTTCTTTAGGCTAAGAGTAAATAGTAAAAGTTGTTTGTTGGGTTAGTTATGTTTTTTAGAATTCAGCATGATTATGTTACTTATTTTAAATATAGTTGAGTTCACTTATTTTGGTTTGCATTGAGTTTTGGGGTCTTCCCCCTATGCTTGTTGGTTTAACTTATTATTATTTTTTGTGGTGCTGGGGATTGAACCCAGGGCTTTGTGCATGTGAGGCAAGCACTCTACCAACTGAGCTATATCCCCAGCCCTTAACTTAATTTTTGAATGTTTATAGAACATTAGCATAATTCCATACCTCGGGATTACCCCCAAAAATTAAAATAAGTGAAAGAAAAATAATATGTTTAGAGAAGTATTATAAGATTCTTTTGTTATTTTAAAGCTAACTATCTGCTTTTAATGAGTATTGATAATTTAAAATCAAACATAGTATATGACTAAATGCCTGTGGTTTTGGACGAGTAGGTATATAGGGGACATTGGTGTCTATTCTCCAAGGCATGGAGGATACCTGGAATGACATAGTCTTGCTCCTTTTACCAGGAACTGAAGAGAGTGAATGTAGTTCAAAATGTTTAAAGTGCAGATTGGAGATAACATTAATTTCATTGGAAAAAGCTTCAGTTAACCCTGAGAGCTGAGCTTGGAAGGCCATGAAGCTGTCCCTGTATGACACTAGGGATACATTGGCTCAGGTAGTGCCTCCCAGCCCCCTTCTCTGCCAGACTGAGGCCAGGAAGTGAGGTTCCAGGTCCCCAGACCTCCCCAAACTATCTTGGTGGTTCTGTGTCATCTCCAAGGGTTTTGAACCAAGAATCAGGTAGAAGTTGAGAGAAAGGGGCATTTTCAGGTCTCTGGGCTTCTCTCCCTTTGATTTCCTTATTTTGTTGTTTTCTAGTCAATATTTTATTTTGTTTAGGTTGGCAAAAAATGGCTGAGCGTTAAGTAGCCGGTCCAGGGTCATCATTCAAACCCGGAGCTGTCTAATTACTTTTATCATGCCATTTGAGAAGTGTAGTAAAGAGCATCTGTGTATGCTGTGTGCCTGCCTATCAAATAAGATCAAATCCACTAACTTCCTAATACAAAACCAACTGGCACCAAGTAGTGAGTGGGAATATTATCAGTCACATGTTATGAAATCGGAAAACTCCAGTGAGAGCCATTTAAAGTAAATATTGATTCATGAGATTAGACCAAAAGGAAAAAGTTAAATTGATAATTAACCCAACATCTGATCCCCCCAAAGTAATCTAAATTCATTATCTCCATGGCTTGTAAAGCATGGGGACACTCCACCCGTATGCAGAATTCAAGGTGCATTAACTGAAAGTCTGCCTCTTGCTGCTCGCATAGGCTTATTCATATTGCTTATATTAACGTTCCTTCAGTGGCTGGAGTGGAATCCTCTAGCTTTAACTCTGGAGAGACAAAATTAAATTGTGCCAGCCTCAGTTAATACAAGGATGGGTTGAACAGTGTATTTGATTTTTAAAAATATCACCTATCTTATTATAGTGCAGTGACTAATTAAATAACATTCTACTCAGGGAGAATCAAAGCCAAGTTGGAGAAATGGGACAGTAAAAGGCCAAGGTGACCTTTTCAGCTGTATTCCTCTTCTGCCTATGAGTGTAGAAGATGCCAAATTCTAATATTTAAATTCTTATGTTTACAAAACTGCCTATCCTAAAATTAAGCCATGAGTGCTTTTGTTAAGGCCTTTAGTGGATTTTTTTCATCTGGGGTTGCTGACATTTGATTAGTGGGAAATGGTTAAGTCACACATATTAATAGTTAGCTAATGTTTTTACATTTCAACTTTTTTCATCTTGCTACCTCTCTTTTGCTTTCATTATTATATCTTTCTCTACTTCTAACTTTTTTTTTTTCAGTGCTGGTGATCATCTACTTTCTCTTTGTAAAAACTTTTTTTAGATATTGATTGACCTTTATTTTGTTCATTTATTTTTATGTGGTGCTGAGAATTGAACCCAGTGCCTCACACATGCTAGGCAAATACTCTGCCACTGAGCCACAACCCCAGCCCCTCATCCACTTTCTTATAAAAATAATATTTTCTGAATATCTTACTCAGTTAAAAAACTACCTACATTTCAAATCCAAGTGATTGTAAAAGTTTTAGAAGCAGTAAATATTTTTATTTTCAGCCTCTAGATTGTTTTATAACTATGTACACATAAACAGATCTTAGAATTTATTTGTAGTTTACTGATTCTATTGTGAGAACAGAAATGCTGATAGATCTTATCTTATGGACATGTAAACAGTGGTCCCAAATTGTTAAGAATTAATTATGCACACCTGACATTTTAGCATTTATTTACATACCCACACCTTTAAACTGTTTTGATTTTTGAATTGTATTAATCCTCTTTTCCAAATAAATTTAAACATAAAAATTTTCATTCTTTGTAGTTTATTTCCTACAATACCTAGCATTATCTATATTACATAATAGATACATAATTAATAGTCTACTATTTTTAAATTCTTAATAAGTATTTTAATCTTTCCTATGTATATGCATTATGACTTAAAAAAATTCTTTCAGTTGTAGATGGATACAATCCCTTTATTTTATTTATTTTTATGTGGTGCTGAGGATTGAACCCAGTACCTCACACATACTAGGCAAGTGCTCTACCATTGAGCTACAACCCCAACTCCACTCCCCCTTTTTTTTTGTTGGTACCAGGGATTGAACTCAGGGGTACTTGACCACTGAGCCACATCCTCAGCCCTATTTTGTATTTTATTTAGAGATAGAGTCTCACTGAGTTGTTTAGTGCTTCATCATTGCCAAGGCTGGCTCTGAACTCACAATCCTCCTGTCTCAGCCTCCTGAGCCCCTGGGATGATTTTTAAAAATATGTTCTTTTTTAAAAATATATATTTTTAGTTTTGATGGACCTTTATTTATATGCAGTGCTGAGAATCGAACCCAGTGCCTCACACATGCTAGGTGAGAGCTATACCACTGAGCCACATCCCCAGCCCAGGATAACTTTTATTTTGAAATAATTTTAGACGAATAGGAAAGCCCCAGACTAGTACAAAGAATGCCCATGTACCCTTCCCCCAGATTCTCCAAATATTAATATTTTGTCATATTCACATTAACATTCTCTCTTTCTTCCCCTTCTTCCCACTTCCTCATCCCTTCCTCCTTCCCCCTCTTCTTCCTTTTCTTCACCTACCTGTTTGTGCATCCATCCAACCATTGGTCATTGCACGTGTATATGTATACAGACATGTACTTTTGTGATGAGCCATTTGAGAGTAAGTTGCAGACCAAATAACTACCCCTGCAACTTGTAGTTCCTAAAAATAAGGATATGCTTTTGTATAACCATAATCCAATTCTCAAAATCAATAAATTAACATTTAAACAATATTATTATCTTATCTGTAGATCTGACTAATATTTTGGCAATTATCCCAATAATGTCCTTTAGAGCAAAAGAAAATCCCAGGTGATAGATTTATTGATCAAGTCTCTTTAGTCTTCTTTAATGTAGCCTCACTCTTCGTCTTTCATGATGTCAATATTTTTGAAGAGTATAGCCAGTTATTTTGTAGAATGACTTAATTTGGGTGTGTCCAGTGTTTCCTCATGATTTGGATTTTCAGGTTTGGCGGGAATATCATAGGAGGATGTGTTCTCAGTACTTAATATCAGGAGTTAATTTGTCCTATTACTGGTGATATTAACTTTGGTCAGATGGTTTAGGTGTGATCTGCCAGTTTTCTGTACTGTAGTTACCATTTTTCTCTTTGTGATTAATTATCTTGTAGGAAGACACTGTGAGACTATGTAAATATGTTTCTTGCCAAACATTCACCCAAGAGTTTTAGCATCAACTGATGATTCATTCCTTAATAAACTATTAATATGATAGTTGTCACATTAGATTTTTAAAACTTTCAAATATGTATGCTGTTTAGCTTCAGAATTTTTTCCAAGTTCTTAGTATATGCCTTATTCTTTTTGTTCAATAAATAACATTTATTTATTTTTCAGAAAGAACTGCACAACAAATTCTTTTTATGACAGTAGGATCATCTATTACCATTTATTTGCAATTGCAGCTTAAGTACATCAAATGCATTAAATATCATTAGTAGAATAGAGTGCTTTCACATTGCTTTAGAGAAAGAAATGTAACATCTAGCAATACACACTTTTTTTGTCAAAATTATTTCGCTTGAATGAGGTTCTTGAGGAGGGCTTCTATAAGAGGGTCTATTTTCCGTCTGTGTAACTGAAGCATCTTGAATATGCTTTTGACAGAGTTATTAAGACAAAGGATTAATTAATGCAGCATGAACACAACCTAATTCAGTATTGGCATGACAGTGTGACCACCCCTAATCTTTTGAGG
>JAJEJO010002842.1:9828-28759 GCA_020662805.1 Glaucomys volans | reverse complement strand
AAGGTCGAGAACAAAGCAACACAGACTCAGTGATCTGAGGCTCAGTTCTAACTTTATTTTTTCCACACACCATTTTTATGTTACCTTCTAGCTTGAGTACAATATCTTGAGGCCACACAAAAGGAAACTGATGCAAACTACAAGACAATAGGCAAAACGTATTAGCAGATCAAATATTACCAGCTTTTCATAATATTTTTAAGCATTCTTCTATATAATCTTTAACTAGTTCTACTTTCTATATTACGGGAAACATCATGTGCAGAAGCCATTTCTATGAACAACATGTAAGCTAACAGTGGTTATTAACTAGTTTAATAGGAACAATAGCTCTTGCTAGATTACACCTCCTACTTTTGCCCAGTAAGCATTAGCCTGTTTTGCCCAAGAAAGTTGTCCAGAGCAACTAGGCAAACACCAGGGTCTCACATATTTTAAATATTCTAAAAAGGGGATATGAGCTTTCCATGTTCATTTTCTATTACAATATACTTGATGCCAACCAAGGTGTATTCTGCCAGTGGGAGATAAAGGGGGGTCTCAGTCTAAGGGACCAGAAACTGGGTTCCTAGGAGGATACCATGGTTTTCCATTAACCAAATAAGCATTACCAAAAAGTGTCTGAAGAGTTTGAACTATTTTTCTAGCCTTAACAACTTTGTGACTTGTTTATCTGGAGTTAAGGTGGAAACAACATGTTTTTCTACCCCAGGTCATCTGGGAGTAGTTACCATCTACAGTGTATTTAGCATAAGTTGCTGGAAATGAGAGCATTCTTTCCAAGTTATACTTTTATCACCCCAAAACAAGGGCCTTTCTTGGTTATATCCAATATGATTAGCTGTTTGATTCTTGTGTTCTAAATCCCCTAAGACTCTAGAATTCCCAGAAATCCAATATAATATTATTCCCAAGCATAGGCAAATTAAACAAGACAACAGGAAACATTGTCCCCAATTCCCAGGAAGATGAGACCCTGCAAACATCTTTATTACTCACTGGAATCCCTGTCAAGCACTGAGGGGAATTGATGAGGGTGCAGCAGAACTCACTTCCTGCATTCAAAACTAGCATGCATTCCACAAGGAAAAATCACTTGTCCTGCACAAATGAGCCAAGTGCAACAAATGTTCCATTTGATTTGTTTTACTATTTGTAGATGAAATTATCTATCACCATTCTTGTCAGAAACATACTCACTTATCAGCCAGTGACAGCTCAGTAAAATCTCTCTGAATAGACAGCAGTGAACATATATGAGGAGTCTGACCTTGTCCCTGGTGAGTCCATGGCCACCATCAGCTGAATACAGACTCAGGAATGCAGCAAATAGGGAAGCAGGTAGTGAGCAGAACTTGCCCCATGGAATCCATCAGGGAAAGAACATGTCTAAGATTACTAGTAAAGAACTGGTCACACATCTTCTGTACCAGGGAATTTAATAATGAGTTCACGTCTGCTCTTCAGAGAGCCCAGTTAATGATATCCACTGGCACCCCAGACATTTGCAGATGAGGGCCTCTGGGGTTCTCTGAAGTCCAAGGATGGTTACAGAGCAGCACAAGGAGAGGCTCAGGACCCAAGCAGAGTTTCTGCCCATCCCACTCAAAACTTTTCCCCAAACAATTGCTTGGCCTGGGCTTCTGTTGCTCTCCTCAATTCTGCTCCTCCAGGGGAAGGCTTGGGGAAGATGGCAGCCTGTACAGAGGGAGGTTCAGGTATTGGTGCAGGAAATCTCTGCCTCAGGGCTTCTGAACCTCAGCACAGCCAACTCTGCAACAGCTAAGAAAGATACCCTATAGAAAGATTGTCAGCAGACTCAGATCTACCCACTAACTAAGAGAATAGAACAGTTCAGCTAGGGTGATCAACATTTCCATGCACTATCACAAGCTGGGCCATGAAGGCCACCACAGTTCAGAAGCACTCCTGCATCACAAGAGAAGGAAGAAGCACATAAACTCAAACAAGAGCCCAGAACCAACCCACAACCAACTCCACCAGGGACAGGCAAGACAAGAAAATCTCACTCAATCTCAAAGACCAAGGGTGCCCAGGGAACTGGAGGAAGATATTCACTATATTTTCATAAAGAAGTAACACTAAAGGGAGTGTGGTACTCACCAGCATGTGACAGAGTACCAACTGCAATGAAGACCAACTGGGGCTGTGCAGGACAGGGAGGAGTCTGGGCTCAGCTGAGCGAGGGCACTCACCCCCATACCCAAGTGCCCTGAGCACTGGTGGGTGCAGGGCACAGACTCAGAGGAACCATATGACTCTGAATACTGGTGGGCAAATGGTGCTCAGCAAAGGAGCAAGAGGAGACCAAGAACAGAATGGTAGGGTGTGCTTGGTAATAGTATTTAGAGAAAACAGCACCTGTGTGGAAGGCGCACACACCTATAGACTAAGAATATCCTGAGCAATGGTGTGTGAAAGAATATTAAGGACAGGACTCAGAGAAGACTGAGCACTGTGAGGTGAGGGGTACTCAGCCACAGGATTCAGAAGATGCTGAGCAATGGTGGGGTAGAGGAAGTTAAGACAGAACCCAGAGAAGGGTCATCATTGGTAGGTTACATATGTTCACACACAGGAGCCAGAGAAGACTGAGAAAAGATTGGCTAGGAGAATTTAGCACATGGCAAAGTGGAGACTGAGTACTTTTTGGTGATGACCACTCACCTAGAGATCTCAGAGTATACTGAGCTCTGCTGGAAGAGGGGCTCTCACCCAGAAGAAACAGAGGAGACAGTACTAGAGGTAAGGGGCACTCCAAAATAAAATCCCCAGAAAACTGAGAACCTGTGGGTGAGGGACACTCACCAAGGGACTAACATGAACCTGAGCAATGGTTTGTAAAGGGAGATTAAGGAGAGGACCCACAGAGGACTGAGCACTGTCAGGGAATGTGTGCTCATCCACAGGATCCAGGGGAGTGTGAGAAATATTTGCATTGGGGAGCCTAGAACAAAAAAGAGAGAAGAATGAGCACTTTTAGATGAGGGGAGCTCACCCAAAGGACCCAAAAGAGGCTGAGTAAGGACAAGGTAGGTGAATTTAACTTACCAGCTTCACAAAAGAAGGCTGAGCCATGTTAGGAGAGGGGCTGTCACTAAGAGGACCCAGTGGAATTAGAGCATTAGTGGGTGATGGCGCTCACCCAGAGAACTCAGAAGACAGTGAGCAATGGTGGATGAGAGGAAATTTAGGGCAGGACCCAGAGAAAGCTGAGCACTTGTGGGAGAGGGATGCTAACCCAGAGAGCTCAAAAGACCCTGAGCAATGAAGGTTGAGAAGAGGTTTAGGGCAGAACCCAGAGGAGTCAGAGAAAACTTAGTTGAGATGTGCTTGACCACAGGAGCCAGAGGAGACAGACCTCTGTTGGGAGAGGGGTGCTCATCAAGATCACTCACAACCTTTGGACTCTTACCAAGAGAGTCCCTTGGGTATAAGTGTCAGTTACTTCAGGGGTGGGTGCTTTTTCAAAGGTCTGAGTAAGTCCTCCAATATGATGGAAAATTGTCTTTGGCCACATTTCACCTTGTCACTTGAAGATATGCATTGTGCCTTATCCAAACATGCTAAAAGGTCTCCTGCCTTCTCATAAAAGCAGTCAGTGACATATTAGAGAAGATCCTGAAAATATTTAAATATGTGCTTTTGATTCATAGTTCAGAAATATGGTAGAAATCCTGGGCATGCTACATCACAATAAAAATTCAGCCACTCGAGGAATGGCATGGCAATGGTGGAATGTGAGTGGTGGAATGAGGTCCTCTGTGCTGTTGGAATTGACATTCATTAAAACTGTCTTGGGGGCTGGAGTTGTGGCTCAGTGGTAAAGCGCTTGCCTAGTATGTGTGAAGCACTGTGTTCAATTCTCAGCATCACATATAAATAAATAAATAAAATAAAGATCCATCCACAATTAAAAAAAGACTGTCTTGGTTTTCAGGCATTGGTTAGGAGGCTGTCTGCACTGCATCACAAAAGCCGTGCTTAGGTTATTCAAAGAGGAAGTATCCACACTTTTCTGAGTTTCCACAATAGTGTTGGCATGGACAAGCAGATACATCCAAAGATGGTGTACTGACATTAGTAGGAAAGGGGCTCATCCAGAGAACACAAGGGAATCATGTAGCTCAGTGGTGAGTGGGCACTGTTAGATGAAGGGTTTACACCAAAATACCCAGAGGGTACTGAGTGCTGGAGGGAGAGAAGCCCCCACCAACAGAACTCAGAAGACCCTAAGAAAAGGTAGGGGAGGGAAGATTAAGTATAGGTCCCAGAAAACAAAGAATGCTGCTAGGTGAGGGGCACTCATCCAGAGGTCCAAGAGTTTACTGAGCGCTGCTGGATGAGGAGGACTCAACCAGAGGACATAGAGGAGACAGAGGACTGGAGGGTTCATCACACTCCAAATAATATTCAGGGAGAACTAACCACATGTGTGTGAGTGGCACTTACCACAGAGCTCAGATGACATTGAGGAATGCTGTGTGAAGGATGATTAAGGACAATACCCAGAGAAGACTGAGTACTGTCAGGTGAGGGGTGCTCACCCACAGGTCCTCAAGGAGTCAGAGCATGGATTGCCTTGGGAAACCTTGAACAGGAGAGAGAAGACTGAGCACTGTGGGGTGAGGGGTGCTCAGCCACAGGACTCAGAGTACCCTGAGCAATGATGTATGAGTGGAGATTTAGGGCAGGACTCAGAGAAGATTGAACACTGGTGGAAGGGGCATATACCCACAGTACTCAGAAGGCACAGAGCAACGGTGGTTGAGAGGAGGTTTAGGGAAGAACCCAGAGAACACAGAGCACAGAAAGATGAGGGGTTCTTGACTATGGAACCAGAGGAGATGGAGGTCATTTGGGAGAGAGGTTCTCACCTAAAAAGCCCAGAGTTTTTGGAACCTTTCTGATAGTGTCCCACTGGCCAAAGTTTCAGTAACCTCAGGTATGGTGGGAATAGTCCTATATAAAAGGTCTGAAGAAGTCTTCCATGATGGGAAAATTTTCCTTGGCCACATTTCACACTGTCTTTTGAAGATGTGCATTGTGCCTGACTCATATGTCCTAGGATGGAAAGGAAAGAATGGAGGAAGGATGGACTGCATAGAGGGAAGGGACGGATGGGATTGGGTTGGGGGAGTAAGAGTAATAACAGAATGAGATGGACATCATTGCCCTGTGTACATGTATGATTGCATGGATGGTGTGACTCTACTTTGTGTACAACCAGAGAAAAAACAGCTGTATCCCATTTGTGTACAATGAATCAAAACAAATAATTTTTTTAAAAAAGAGAGTAGCCAGTGATATTTCAGAGAAAATACTGAAAATATTTAAATATATACTTTCCATCCACTGTTCTGAAAGATGTCAGAAATCCTGGGCATGCTACATCCACCATAAGAACTCAGCTACAAGAACAATGGTGTGGAAATGGTGGATAATGAGAGGTGGAATGAGGTCCTCAGTGCTGTGGGATTTGACATCCATTAAAATAGTCTTGGGTTTTCAGCATTGGTGGGGATCCTGCCTGCGTGGCAACAGCAAAGGTCTCTTGAGTTTGTTGGAAACAAGGTGTATCAACATCTCTGAAATTTTCCACAATAGTCTTGGCCTGGACATGCAGATAAAGGCCAGAGATGGTGTACTGACATTGACCAGAATGGGGCTCACCCAGAGATTTCACTAAGAATTCGGGGTTGCTTAGGGACCAGTGGAAATTGATGGCTGGTGGCTGAAGTATGCTCACCAAAAATAACCAGAGGACTGAGCATTGGTGGGAGAGTGGTGTCCATCCACAGGGTTCAGAGGACCTTGGAAAATGGAACAGGAGAGAATAAAGAAAAGACCCATTAAAAACTGAGAACTGGTGGGACAGCACTGCTCACCCCAGGATATAGGAGACCCTGAGCAATGGTGGGGGAGGTCAGTTTAAGACAGAACCCAGAAAGGTTGAGCAATGCTAGGCTACCTATGATTACACACAGGAGGCAGATGAGGCTGAGATAAGTTTGGCTATAGGAACTTAACTTAGAACATGCCACAGAGGAGACTGAGCACTCCTGAATCAGGCCCTCATCCAGAGGTCCCAGATTATACAGACTACTGCTAGATGAGGGGCACTCAACCAGAGGGCTCAGAGGATACAGAGAACTGGAGGGTAAGGGGTACTCCATAACAATATTCAGGGACAACTGACCACCTGTGTGAGAATGTCACTCACCACCATCCTCAGATGACACTCAGCAATTAAGGGTAACAGGGAGATTAAAGACAGGACCCAAAGACAACCGAACACTGTTAGATGAGGGGCTCTCACCCACAGGGCCCAGAAGAATCTGAGCAAGGATTGCTGTGGAGAATGTGGAATAGAAAGAATAAGCACTTTAAGCTGAGGGCTCTAACCTTTAAGTACAAAGAGAAGAATGAGCAAGGAATGGAAAGGGAACTAAGAAAAAAGAAACAGAAGACTGAGCACTGTTAGGTGAGGAGCACACACGCACAGGACCCAAAGGAGACTGGGTGAGGACAGGTTAGGGGAACTTACCAGCTTCAATACAGAAGGGTAAAACATGATAGGAAAGGGGCTATCACCAAGAGGACTGAGTAGAATCTGATCACTATTGTGTGAGGGGCACTCACCAACAGGATTCAGAGTACCCTGAAAAATGTTTGATGAGGGGACATTTAGGGCAGTACCCAGAGATGACTGAGTACTGGTGGGAGAGGGGCACTCATGCAGAAGACTCAGAGGACCATAAGCACTGGTGATTGAGAGGAGGTTTAGGGAAGAACCAAGAGAGAGAGCAAACACACATGAGACATGTGAGACTACAAGATCCAGAGGAGAACAAGTTCTTTTGGGAGAGGGTTTCTAAATTCATAGGGTCAGAAACTTCGGAATATTTTTGAGAGTATCCTCAAGTCAAAATGTCAGTGGCAATCAGGTATGATGGTAATTGCCATATTTCCAAGGTCTGAAGAAGCATTCCATGATGATGGAAAATTGCCCTCAGTCACATTTCACACAGTCTTTTGAATATGTGCATTGTGCCTGATTCAGAGTTCTTAGGAGGTTTCATCTCTTTTCAAAAGTGAGCAGCAAGTGATATATCAAAGAAGATCCTGAAAATACTTAAATATATGCTCTCCATCCAATGTTCATAAAGATGTCAGAAGTCCTGAGCATACTACACCACCTATAAGAACTCAGCCTCTTGAACAATGGTGTGGAAATGGTGGTCAACGAGTGTGGGAATGAAGTCCTCAGTGCTGTGAAAATTGACATCCTTTAAAATCGTCCTATGTTTTCAGGCACTGGTGCCTGACAGCACCTATTGAGGTTATTGCAAAGAGGAAGTATCCACATCTCTCCAAGTTTTCACACGTGTTGACCTGAACATGCAGATAAGGCCAAAGATGATATACTGACTTTAGTCAGAACAGGATTCACCCAGAGATTTCACTTAGAGAACTGTGTTTACTCGGGCTCAGTGGAATATGTGCCCTGGTGGTGGAAGTGTGCATGCCCACAAACCTACAGGGGACTGAACTCTGTTGTGATAGGGCCACTCACCCAAAGGACTCAGAGGAACCTGAACAATGGTACAGGAGGGGAGAATAAGGACAGGACACAGAAAGACTGAGTACTGGTAGTAGAGGTGAGCTATACCACAGGACTCAGAATATTCTGAGTAATGGTGGAAAAGGTGAGGTTAAGACAGAAACAAGAGAAAGTTGAGCATGGTTAGGCTATGTATGATCACATGCAGGAGCCATATGAGGCTAAGATAAGATTGGCTATGGGAACTTAGCACATGGTATAGACTGAGCACTGTTGCATAAGGGGTGCTCATCCAGAGGTCCCAGAGTACACTGAGCACTGCTGGATGAGGGGCACTTACCCAGAATACAAGGAGAAGACAGGATAGTGAGGCTAAGAGGTAACTAAAAAAATAATCAGGGAAAATGAAGCACCTGTGTGCAAGTGGTACTCATCACAGGACTCAGATTATACTGAGCAATGGTGTGTGCAGGGAGATTAAGGACAGGACTCATAGAAGACTGACCACTGTTAGGTGAGTTGCACTCTGCTACAGGATATAGAGGAGTCTGAGCAAGGATTGCCTTTGGGAACCTGGAACAGGATAGAGAGAAGGCTGAGCACTCTAAGGTGAATGGTGCTCACCAAGAGGACCCAGAGCAGAATGAGCAAGGAATGGTTAGGGAACAACAGCAAAATAAAGAAACAGAGGAGGCTGGCCATGGTTCAGTGAGTGTCTATTACCCACATGACCCAAAGGATACTGAGTAAGGACAGGTTAGGCAAATTTAGTAACTTAAAGAAGGCTGAGCCAAGTTAGGAGAGGGGCTATCACCAAGAGGACAAAGTGGAATTAGAGCACTAGTCAGTGAGGTGTGCTCATGCACAGAACTGAGAGTTCCCTGAGCAATAGTGAATGAGGGGAGATTTAAGGCAGGACCCAGAGAAGACTTAGCACTGTGGGAGAGGGGTGCTAATACAGAGAATGCAGTATATTCTGAGCAATGGTAGAAAAGGTGAGGCTAAGACAGAGCCCAGAGAAGGCTGAACAATGTTAGACTACCTATGATCACACACAGGAGACAGATGAGGGTGAGATAAGTTTGGCTACGGGAATTTAGCACATGACACAGATTAGACTGACCATTGCTGGGTTAGTGGTTCACACCCAGAGTTACCAGATTATACTGACCAGTTCTGGATGAGGGGTACTCACCCAGAGGACACAGAGAAGACATGGTTCTTGAGGGTAAGGGGCACTCCAAAACAATATTCAGGGAAAACTGAGTACCTGTGTTCAAGTGGCACTCCCTGGAAGACTCAGATACACTAAGCAATGTTGTGTGAATGTAGATTAAGGTCAAAACCTTGAGAGGATTTACACTGTCAGATGAACAGTCCTCAACCACAGGACCCAGAGGTATCTGAGCAAGGATTACCATGGGAAACCTGGAACAGAACAGAAAGAAGACTGAGCAGTCTAAGGTGAGGAGCACTTTCCCCTGGAGCATTGTTCCAGGGGAACAATGAGAAAGGGGTGGTTAGGGAACTCAAAAAAGAAGAAATAGAGAAAACTGAGCATTGCTAGGTTAGGGCCAGTCACACAAGGACCCAAAGAAGACTGAGTTAAGACAGGTTAGGTGACCTTAACATCTTAAAGAATGCTGAGCCATGTTAGGACAGGGGCTATACCAATAGGACCTAGTGGAGTCAGACCACTAGCTGTTGAGGGACGCTAACCACAAAGTCTCAGTGTATCCTGAGGAATGGTGAATTAGGTGAGATTTAGGGCCAAATCCAGAGAATATTCAGCACTGTGGGAGAAAGGAACACATCCCAAGGACTTGGAAGACCCTGGGCAATATTGATTGAGAGGAGGTTTAGGGAAAAACACAGTGAAGTCTGAGCAAAGATAGATGAGAAGTGTATTAATACAGAAACTAGAAGAGATGGAGGATATTTGAGAGGTGTTTTTCACCTATAGAGCTTAGGTTTTGGAACCTTTCTGAGAGTGTCTCTTGGGCCAAAGTTTCAATGACCTCAGGTGTAGTGTGAACAGTGCTATTTCAAATGTCTAAAGAAGTCCTCCATGATGATTGGAAATTGTTCTTGATCATATTTTGCACTGTCTTTTGAAGGTGTCCATTGTGTTTGACTCAGAGTACCTAGGAGTACTCCCTTCTTGTCAAAAGAGAGCAGCCAGTGACCTATCAGAGAAGATCCTGAAAACACTTAAATATATGCTTTCCATCCCCTGTTCAGAAAGATGTCAGAAATCCTGGGCATGCTACCTCACCTATAAGAAGTCAAACACTTGAGCAATATTATGGAAATTGTGAATGGTGTTTGGTGGAATGAGGTCCTCAGTGCTGTTGGAATTGACAACCATTAAAATTGTCTTGGGTTTTCAGGTATTTGTGAGCAGCCTGTCTGCATGGCAGCACAGAAAGGTCTATTGCGGTTGTTGGCAAGAGGAAGTATCCACATCTATCCAGTTTATCACAGCAGTGTTGATCTACACAAGAAGATAGGGCCAGAGTTGGTGAGGTGACTGACATTATTCAGAAATTTCACTAAGAGAACACTGTTGTCTAATGGTCATTGGAGAGGGGCACTGTTGGTGGAAGTGGGCCTACCCACAATACCCAGAGGGAACTGAGCACTATTTGGAGAGGATTGCTCAACCACAGGACACGGAGGACCCTGAACAATGGTGCAGGACTGGAGATTAAGGAAAGGACCCAGAGAACACTGAGCACTGGTGAGACAGGGATCCTGACCCACAGGACTCAGAAGATTTTGAGCAAAGATCGGGTAGGTGAGGTTAAGACAGAACCCAGAAATGGCTGAGCAATGTTAGTCTACTTATGATCTCACACATATGCCAGTGGAGACTGAGATAAGATTGACCGGAGGATCATAGCACATGCCAAAGAAGAAACTGAGCACTGCTAGGTGAGGGGCACTCACCCAGAGGTCCCAGAGTATTCTGAGTACTGCAGGATGAATGGCACTCACCCACCCAGAGGACAGAGGCGACAGGGTGCTGGAGAGCAAGCAATCCAAAACAACATTCAGGAAAAACAGCACCTTTGTGTGAGGGGTGCTTAACATAGAACACAGATGATCCTGAACAATGGTGTTTGAAGGTAGATTAATGACAGAACCCAGAGAGTACTGAGCACTTTCAGGTGAGGGGCACTCACCCACAGGAACCAGAGGAATCTGAGCAAATATTGCTTTGGGGAATCAGAAAAAGGACAGAGAGAAGACTGAGCAATTTAAGGTGAGGTGTGCTCACCAAAAGGTCCCAGAGAGGAATGAGCAAGGAATGGTTAATTAACTCAGAAAGAAAAAAAAAGAGAGAGGACTGAGAAGTGTTAGGTGAGGATCACTCACCCATAGGTCCCAAAGGAGACTGAGTAAGGACTGGTTAGGAGAACTTAGAAATTTAGAAAAGAAAGCTGAACCATGCTTGGAGAGGGGCTACCACCAAGAAAATCCAGTTGAATGTAGGGTAATAGTGGGATAGGGGCACTCACCCACAGGATTCAGAGGACTGTGAGCAATGGTGGATGAGGTAAGAATTTGGACAGGACCCAGAGTAGACTGAGAACTGAGAGGAGTGGGGCATTCAAACAGAAGACTCAATAGACATTGATCAGTGGGAGTTGAGAGGAGGTTTGGAGCAAAACCCAGAAAAGACAGAGGAAAAATACATGACTGGTTCTTGACTACAGGATCCAGAAGAGACGGAGATCTTTTCGGAGAGGTGTCTCACCTATAGGGCTGGAATTTTTGGAACCTCTTTGAGATTATTCTTCAGGCAAAAGTTTCAGTGACCTCAGGTGTGGTGTGTATGGTCCTATTTCAGAGGTCTAAAGTCCTGCATAATGTTGGGATATTGTCCTTGGTCATATTTCACACTCTCTTTTTTGAATGTGTGCATTGTGCCTGACTCAGAGGTCTGAGGAGGTTTTCTCTCTTGTCAAAAGACAACAGACACTCTCAGAGAAGATCCTGAAAATACTTAAATATATGCTTCTAATACATGATTCTGAAAGATTTCACAAATTCTGGGCATGCTAATTCACCCATAAGAACTCAGATATTTGAGCAATGGTGTGGAAATTATGGATGATGAGTGATGGAACGAGGTGTTCAGTGCTGTGGGAATTGATATCCAACAAATTGTCTTGGGTTTTCAGGCATTGGTGAGAAGCCTGTTTGCATTGCAGGACAAAATGTCCTATTGAGTTTGTTGTAAAGAACAAGTATGTACCTCTCTCCAAGGATCTTCAGTAGTGTAGGTATGGGCATGCTCATTCATTCAGAGATTGTGTTGTGACATTAGTTGAAATGGGACTCACCAGAAATACCCCTAAAAGAACCAGATTGCCTAGGACTAAGTGGAGAGTGAGCACTGGTCATGGAAGTGTGTTGACCCACAATACCCAAAAGGAAATGAACACTGGTGGGAGAGGGTGGCACACCCACAGGTCTCAGAGGACCCTAAACAATGGTGGGGGAGAAGAGATTAAGGAAAGGACCCAGAGAAAACAGCTCTGCTGCACAAAGGGACCTCATCCCCTTTGTGTGACTCAGAAAACCATGAGCAATGGTGGGTTAGTTGAGGTTAAGACAGCACCAAAAAAAGGATGAGAAATGTGAGACTACCTATAATCACACACAGGAGCCAGATGAGGCTGAGATAAGGTTGGCTATGGGAACTTAGCACATTGCACAAAGGAGACTGAGCCCTGATGGTTGAGGGGGCTCACCCAGAGATCCCAGAGTATACTGAGCACTCCTGTATGAGGAGGACTCACCCAGAGGGCAAGACTGGATACTGGAATGCAAGTGGAACTCTAAAAAACTATTAGGGAAAACTAAGCACCTGTGGGTGATTGTACTCACCACAGGATTCAGATGACACTTAGCAATGGTGTGTGAAGGGTGATTAAGGACAGGACCCAGAGGCAACTGAGCAAGGATTGCCTTAAAGAACAAGAAACAGAACAAAGAGAAGTCTGAGAACTGGAAGGTGAGGGGCACTCACCAAAAGAACCCTGAGAGGAATGAGCAAGGAAGGGTTATGGAACTCAGAAAAAGGAAACAGAGAAGACTGAGCCCTGTTAGGTGAGAGAAACTCACCCACAGTACCCAAAGGAGACTGAGTAGGACAGGTTAGGAGAATTTATTACCTTTAACAAAGAAGGCTGAGCCATGTAAGGAGAGGGGCTAACAACAAGAGAAGCCAGTGCAATCAGAGCATTAGTGGGTTAGGGGCACTTTCCTACAGGACTGAGAGTACCCTGAGCAACATTGGATGAGGTGAGATTTAGAACATGACCCAGAGAAGACTGAGCACTGGTGGGAGAGTGGCACTCAACCAGAAGATGCAGAAGACCCAGAGCAATGGTGGTTGAGAGGGGTTTTGGGTTAGGAACCAGAGAAGACAGAACAAAGAGATGTGGGGTGCTTGACTACAGTAACTAGTGGAGATAGAGATCTTTTGGAAACAGGTTGTCACTTATAGGGCTCTGAGGTTTTGGATCTTTTATCAGACTATTCCTCTGACCAAGGCTTTATGACCTCAGGTATGGTGGTCATGGTCCTATTTCAAATGTCTGAATATGTCCTTCATGATGATGGGGAATTGTCCTTGGCCATATTTCACACTGCCTTGCTGTGCCCTCTTCAATTCCCCTCAGTGCTTGACAAGGATTCCACTGAGTAATAAAGATGTTTGCAAGGTCTCATCTTGCTGGGAATTGGGGCCAGTGTTTCCTGTTGTCTTGTTTAATTTGCCTATGCTTGGGAATAATATTATATTGGATTTCTGGGAATTTCAGGGTCTTAGGGTATTTAGGACACAAGAATCAAACAGCTAATCATATTGGATATAACCAAGAAAGGCCCTTATTCTGGTGTGATAAAAGTATAACTTGGAGAGAATGTTATGCTCATTTCCAGCAACTTATGCTAAATACACTGCAGATGGTAGCTACTCCAGATGACCTAGGGCAGAAAAACATGTTGCTCCCACCTTAACTCCAGATGAAGAAGTCACAAAGTAGTTAAGGCTAGAAAAATAATACCAACTATTCAGAAACCTTTTGATAATGCTTATTTGGTTAATGGAAACCCATGGCATCCTCCTAAGAGACCAGATTCTGGTCCCTTAGATTTAGATTCCCCTTTATATCCCACTGGCAGAATACACCTTGGTTGGCATCAAGTATATTGTAATAGAAAATGTACATGGAAAGCTCATCTCCCCTTTTTAGAATATTTAATATATGTGAGACCCTGGTGTTTGTTTAGTTGTTCTGAACAGTTTTCTTGGGCAAAGCAGGCTAATGCTTACTGGGCAAAAGTAGGAGGTGTAATCTAGCAAGAGCTATTATTCCTGTTAATCTAGTTATTAACCACTTAGTGTAAGCTTATATGTTGTTCATAGAAATGGCTTCTATGTATGATGTCTCCAGTAATATAGAAAGTAGAACTAGTTAAAGATTATATAGAAAAATACTTAAAAATATTATAAAGATCTGATAATATTTGATCTGCTAATACATTTTGCCTATTGTCTTGTAGCTTGTGTCAGTTTCCTTTTGTGTGGCCTCGAGATATTGTACTCAAGCTAGAAGTTAACATATAAAAATGGTGTGTGTGGAGAAAATAAAGTTAGAACTTAGCCTCAGATCACTGAGTCTGTGTTGCTTTGTTCTCCATCTCACAGACACCATCTCACTCACCAGAGACCACCATGACCCTTGTGTTAGGGCTGGACCCCAGCACTGCCTTTTGACCATGTACATTTTGCCTGACTCCAAGCTTCTAGGAGGCTTTCTCTCTTGTCAAAAGAGAGAAGCCTGTGACATCAGAGAATATTGAAAATATTTAAATATATGCTTTACATCCATAGTTCAGACAGATATCAGAAATGCTGGGCATGCTACTTCACCCATATGAATTCAGCCACTTGAGCAATGGTGTGGAAATTGTAGACAATGAGTGGTGTAACTAGGTCTTCAGTGCTGTGGGAATTGTCTTGGGTTTTCAAGCATTGTGGAAGAGCTTGTCTGCATGGCAGCACCAAGGACTATTGAGGTTGTTGCAAAGAGGAATTATCCACATCTCTCCAAGTATCCACATTAGTGTTGGCCTGGATATGCAGATAAGGCCAAAGATGTACTAACATTAGCCACAATGGGACTCACACAGAGATTTCACTAAGAGAACCAACTTGCCTAGGGCTCAGTAGAGAGTGAGCACTGGTGGCAGAAGTGTACCCACCCACATTACCCAAGGGGAATGAGCACTGGTGAGACAGGGGCACTCACCCACATTGTACAGATGACTCTAAGCAATGGTGCAGTAGGGGAGATTAAGGCGAGGATCCGGGGAAGACTGAAGACTGGTAGAATAGGGGCTGTTACCCACAGGATTCAGAAGACCATGAGCAATGGTAGGGTAGGTGAGTTTAAGACAGTACCCTGAAATATCTGAACAATGTTAGGTTGTCTATGATCACACACATGAGCCAGAAGAAGCTGAGATAAGATTGGCTATGGGAATGTGGCACATGGATTAGAGAAGACTGAGAATTGCTGAGTGAGATGGACTTACTCAGAGGTCCAAGTTTATACTGAGAACTGCTGTACAAGATGCGCTCACCCAGAACACACAGAGGAGACAGAGTACTGGATGTGGAAGGACACTCCAAAACAATATTTAGGGAAAACTGAGCACCTGTATGCAAGTGGCCCTCACCAAAGGACTCAGATGATACTGAACAAGAGTGTGTGAATGGACATTAAGGACAGAATCCAGAAAAAACTGAGCACTGTCAGGTGAGGAGCGTTAACCCACAGGATCCAGAGGGATCTGAGCAATGATTGCCTTGGGAAACCTGAAACAAGACAGAGAGAATACTGAGGACTCTAAGGTGAGGGTTGCTCAACAATAGACCCAGATTGGGATGAACAATTGTTAGTAAACTCAAAACAAAAAAACAGGAAGACAGGGTGCTGTTAGGTGACACGTTCCGGATGTGGCATGGTTGGTGTGGATGCATGTAATAACTAAAAAAAAAAATGCTTGGAATTTCAAAATGATGTCAGATCTCCTTTTTCTGCTCACCTAACCATATCACTGCTTTCCTAATTCCATTGCTTTCTCTGGTTTTCTAGGTAGAATTTTGCACTTAATGTGTCTTCTTTGTTGAATTGTAACAGATGTTTTTCCTTAGCTTTGTGATGTTGTGCTGCATTTTTCATTTCCAGAGGCATTATTCAGAAGTCCATATCCAAATTTGTACTTGTGCAATTTGAAGTGCTTGGGTGTTCATGGTGTGGTGAAGGAAGGCATTTCTTAGGAAGTCATATGCCAGGAAAGCTAAATATGTGCAGGTTTAATAAGGTATTTCTTGTAAGCTTCATAAGAGAGTCAGGAATTGGGGAAGGCCTTAAGTTCATCAGCAAATGCATTTAAAGTCTGTAAAAATCCTTCCTTCCAGAGCAATCTTGCTCCAACTTCTTGCTATAATTGCATAGCACTTTGCAGCTGAGGAAAGGTTCTGGAATGATTGGGGAGACCACTCTCAATGAAAACATCTTTTAGAGCCCCTTCACAGTAGTTGGATTCCTATCCAACACCCTTCTGCATTTAATGCACAAGAAATATCCTTTACTTTTCCTTCTTTGAATATTCAGCTTTCAGCCTTTCTACCATACCTCTCTTTCAGCGCGATGCATGTTCAAGTTGGCTGTGATACCCTCTTACAATGTGCTCATCCGGCCCTCATCTGGTATTGGTTTCATCCCTCAATTTTAACTTCTTGGAGGGTCGTTGTGACACATCCTGTGACACTGGCCTGTAGTAGTGGGCCTCTTTGAGCAGCTGGTTAATGTGTTCTTGGAATTGAACAGAGGACTTTTTCTCAGACATGCAATGGGCAGGTACAGAATATTACACCTTATATGAAGACACATTTTAAATGTGTTTCTGCACCAAAGAGTGAGTTGATTGGCTCTTGGAAAATCATAACAGCACAATTTCTGAAAGCACCATAATTGTAAGGCAGCAGCAGATGTGGTAGGGTCTGGTCAGTGAAATGAGCATAGAAAGTCTCTCCTAGTTTGCCAGCAACCTGCCAGCCTCCATTCTAAATGCTTAGTTACTAACTCCCTCCTCTCTACATTGGGGAGTTCAGCAGTTCCTTGCTTCTCCATAGAAGTCCTAAATCCAAGATTCCAGCTGCCTCCTGTTGGGGCATTTGTGGAAAGGTGTGGCATCATACCAGAATTGGTGTGATATTCCCCAGTTCAAAATTCACCTAAACCACAGAGCTTTACTTCATGCTCCTACCACTCTGAAATGTCAGCTACCATCATAGTGAGTGCTTCTAAGGCCCTAGGCCAGTTTCCCAACTCAACAATCTACCAGGTGAGACCAGAACAGGAAGAGTGTCTGAGTAGGGCCATGCACCTGTGGTCTGTGATACACTTGGTTACCCATGTGTCCTTGGGCACCTTCTCATCTCTCCCTGGTACACTACACCTGGTGGGGAAAAGTTGTCTGCAGTGGGGTCCCCATTCCTGGGAAATCATGTTGCCTGCTGCATCCAAGAGAGCACAGCACCCTTTGCGGACATGGATGGTATGGCAGCCTGTCAGACTTCATCAGGGTCCCCTATCTTGTATGGAGTCCAATGTCCCAAACCCTGAGGGGTTGCCCCCACAACACACCCTGATTCTTCTCTCCCTGGGCTAAGAGTTGAGGATCACATCTGCTACAAGCAAGAGACCATTGGCACTCTCCTGCTTCCTCATTCCTCTTACCAGCACATCTGGACGGACATCTTTTCCTGAGAGTTCCTTGGTGGCAGGCAGAACCTGACCTGGTTCCGGTTGCCATGATAACCGTGATGTCATTATACTCTCATAAGGACTTTCTGTGAATGCAGACGGTATGTGCAGCGCAGCTAGGATGACAGGCAAGCCATTCATGGAAACCCATGTTGCACAAGGTTGAGTAACAAGCCCTGGGAAGAGAAAAAATACCTGCATTCTCCAACATGAGCCAGAACACTCCATGCCCTTTCAAACCAAGCTCCCACATGCCAGCCCCTTCCTCTCTGCATACTGTAGCCCTGCTGTCCTTTGCTCTCATGTCCCAGGAGCACTGGTAAACAAGTTAGCATTTCTTCAGTGGGATCAAAACAAAATGCAAGGTAGCAGCATTTTGTTGACAAATGAAGGGCAAATATGGACAGCTCAATGGATAGAACTTTCTGCAAATAATCTCACTGCAAAGAATGTTGAGAGGAATTACTGCAAACATATCTACTGGATGTATGAAAACAGAATGTGGATTATTTTTTCTCTGAGTAAATATTATTCATGGGTTCAGACATCCTGTGAGCCATCACCTCTTTCCATTCCCTATACATATTTACAGACTGTGACTCAGGAAGTTGCTGAGACATTGCTTAATTTAGGGACAGAACATTTCAAGTCCCCACATACATGAGGTGAAAAGCCAGATGCAGCACCTCTACTGGGATATGCATTGGGCCAGGCTGGCTAGAATTTCCTCAAGCAAAAGGAAAGGAGAATTGAGAATAATGAGTCAGGTGTGAGAGTTTGGGATTATAAGGGCTTGGTGTTCAGGTGTGAATGATTGCCACAATTTTCCTTGGTCCCAAAGATCAGAGCATTTAATATTTCCTACAAATGCCTACTTCTCCTCCTTCCACATGCCTCCATGATTTAGTTAGATAATTGTATGCTCATTGAGCTGCTACAACTTTCTTGTTAATTAAAGGGAAAGGGATAAGTATTTCTCTCCTAATGACTCGCATGCCTTTGTGTTTTGACCTGTAGCAAAGGTTTCTGAATGGATTGTTCTCAAAAGAGCTCTACAGAGCTTGACAGAAATTATTTGGCTCTGCCTTGGGGTGGTTTTTGTCCAAAGCATATCACATAGTCAGGCCTGCAGAACATGCATTCTTCTACCTTAAAGAGCCTCTCAGATCATGCCATCCCCCCAGAATCTCAACATTTCCTCTGCTGTTCAAAACAGTGAATACAAAATGATTGGATAAATATGAAATTTAATTGGAAGCCCATGTTAATGAGAATATTCATCAAGCAGCTATGATGCAAGTCAGATTTGCTTCCCCAGGGACCTGGATATCTTGAGTTGTTATTCCTGAAAATGAGACATCTCGTAGGAACAAAAGATATATCAGTTTCATTCATATGCGGAGAATTGCATTTAATCAGCAAGTTCTACAAGATGATTACACTCACCACGGTTTAAAATGGATTGTTTTCCATTTTCACATTTTGAAGTTCT
>JAJEJO010002841.1:266090-352325 GCA_020662805.1 Glaucomys volans | reverse complement strand
AACTTGAAAACCTTCCACCTAAGATCCAAACATGTGAATGACGTCCACTCTCACACTCTGCTCAGTGTTGTACTGGAGATTTCAGATGGTACAATAAGGCAAGAGAGATAAATACAATCCAGACATTGGAAAGGAATGAGCGAAATGTCTTCATAGATATGTTTGTGTTTGTCTAGAATCCAAAGGAATGGACAATAAAACAACTAGTACTAGTTAGTGCATTTAGTAAACTATAGTAGACAAGGTCAGTATATAAATATATTTATATAATATATTTTTATATTAACAATTAGATTTTATATTAACAATTTTATATTAACAATTAGAAGTTTTGTTTTTTTTTTTTTTTGTGGTGCTGGGCATTGAACCCAGGGCCTTGTGCTTATGAGGCAGGCACTCTACCCACTGAGCTATATCCCCAGCCCAGAAGATATGATTTCTAAAAAACATTTTAATGTCATAAATCAATGTATACACACACAAGTGTAATTAAAATGTGTATGGTGGCAACAAAGCAATGCTGAGGAAAATTAAGACAATAGAGAGATAAAGTCTATGTGTGCTTTGGAAAATTCAGTGTTAAGATGTTGATGCTTCTGAATAGATGTATGTATATTCAATGCCATCCTATCAAAATTCCAAAGGTGGTTTTATAAAAATTAACAAGCTGATTCTAAAGGTAATGGAGATGTTAATGATTTATAAGTGCCAAAACAATATTGAAAGCAAAAAGCAGGGTCAGAGGCCTAAAGATTAACTATAAACCTGTGGTAATAGAGATGGTGGAGTGCTGGGGTCAGGATAGACAAATTAATGAAACAGAATAGAGTCCAGAAGTAGAGCCACACTTACACAGCCCATTGATTCTGATAAAAGCGGCCAAGGCAATTCAACAGGGACAGGAGAGTCTTTTCAAAGCGATGGTGCTGGAACAAGGGCCTAATCACACGGAGAAAAGTCTCTACCCTGACTATACACAAAAATCATTCCCAGTGGATAACAGACCTCAGCACAAGGCTGATTACTATAAAGCTTACTGAAGGAAGAGCAGGAGGATATCTTTATGGTACAAAATATACCAATCACAAAAGAAAAACTTGAAGAACTGATCTTTATAGAAATGTACAGCTTTGATTCTTTGAAAGACACTGCTGAGCTGAACAGAGGTGCTCACCCGTAATCCCAGCGACAGGGGAGGCCGAGGCAAGTTCAAGGCCCACCTGGGCAACTTAGTGAGGCCCTAAGCAACTTGGGGAGACCCTGTATCTAAATAAAAATCAAAAAGGAGGGCTGGGGATATAGCTCAGCTGGTAGAGTGCTTGCCTCGCATGCACAAGGCCCTGGGTTCAATCCCCAGCACCACACAAAAAAAAAAAGTCAAAAAGGGCTGGGGTGTGGCTCTGTGTCAAAGCATCCCTGGGTTCAGTCTCTGGTACCAAAAAGAAAAAAGAAAGAAAGAAAGAGAAAGGAAGATCCTGTTAACCAGGAGAAAAGCAGATTACAGGAGAAAATACTCACCATACATCAGCTGACAAACAAGTGTATTCAGTCAATATTTAAGGAACTCCTAAAAGTCAACAATAAAAAGACAACTCAACAAAAACTGGGCAATAGATTTGAACAGAGCTTTCATATAAAAATAATTATCAAATGGATAATAAGCCTATGAAAAGATGCTGAGCATCACTAGCCATCAGGAAAATACCAAAGAAAACCAAACTGAGAGAGCACTTCACACCCACTGGCTAATATGGAAAAAGGCTTACAATAGCAAATGCTGGTGAGGATGGGGGTCAGCCGGGCTCTCATGCATGGATGCTGGGAGCATCAAGTAGAAGAGCAACTTCGTAGAATAGGTTTCTGTTTGTTTGTTTGACTTTTGCTTTTTGGTATTGGGGATTGAGCTGAGGGTCTCACCAACCTGGAACATGCAATCCTCTTGCCTCAGCCTCCTGAGTCCCTGGGATTATAGGCATGTGTCACCATGCCTGGCATTGGGAAACAGTTTGAGCAATTTTCTATAAAGCTAAATATATAGTTACCTGATGACCCAGCAATTTTACTCTGCGGTATTTACTGCAGAAAAATGAAAATATATGTTCACACAAAAATATTTGCACAAGAATATTCATACTGCTCAGGAGGCTGAGGCAGGAGACCACAAGTTTCAAAGCCATCTTCAGCAGCTTAGCGAGGCCCTCAGCAACTCAGTGAGACCCTGTCTCTAAAGAAAATACTAAAAAGGGCTGGGGATGTGGCTCAGTGGTTAAGCACCCTTGGGTTCAATCCTCAGTACAAAAAAAAAAAAAAAGAATATTCATAGCAGCTTTGATCATGCTAGACTAAAATGGGAAACACCCACATGTCTAGAAAAGCATGGGTAAACAAATTGCTGTGTATTTGAATAATTAACAGAACTCAGTAATAAAGAATGAACTTCTGGGCTGGGGTTGTGGCTCAGTGGTAGAGCACTTGCCTAGCATGTGTGAGGCCCTGGGTTCGATCCTCAGCACCACATATAAATAAATAAATAAAGGTCCATCAACAATTTACAAAAAAAAAAAAAAAAAGAATGAACTTCTATTACTGACGACAACCTGAAAGGATCTGCCATAGCACTGACAGAGGGAAGGGGCCCCAGAGAAGATGACAGACATATGGTCTCATTGTGCTTAGGTAACACTTGGGAATCCCCAGAACCCACTATGGCATCAGAGATCAAGATGACTGCTGCCTCAATGGGGCGAGGGCCACCTGGGAAGGAACAGGAGGGGATTCCCTGAGATGATGGAAAGGCGTCTGTATTGACTGGAACCATGGTTACTAGGTGTTCACACATGTCAGGCTTTCTAAAATAGTGCACTTAAGACCTGTGTGTTTTGGGACTCATTGGTTGTGGCTCAGTGGTAGGTGTGAGGCCCTGGGTTTCATCCTCAGCACCACATAAAAATGAATAAATCAAATAAAGTATTGTGTCCCACTAGAACTAAAAAAATTTAAAAAAAAATCTGTGCATTTCACTGTATGTAAATTACACTTCCATCTAAAAGTTTTAAAAGGAGGACGCACTGGTCAGGAACGTGGGTATGCTGGATCTTCAACCTTCCTTTCCTTGACCTTGACCTTCGCAGCTCCAGCACCAGGCTACGACCCTCATCCTGCAGGAGTCTTTGGGGATGACGCTCTGGGCAGTGGTCACTGGAATTTTTTATAGATCTCTTAAATTCGGAGTTTTCACTCGTTGAAAAATATACCATACAAATCAGCAAGCTAATAGAAAGAAAAGGTAACGTCTTGAAAAACTCAGCCACGTTAGGAGAGTCTCTGGAGAGAGGCTCATGCAGACAGTCCTGCTCAGAGTGCCAGCAAGGACTCGGAAGTCGGAGCAGCACGTGCGGAGGCAGCTGAGGCAAAGCTGACCCGCCCAACTTCAAAGGCCAGGGCGGAGACCGAGCTCAGCTGAGAGATCTCAAGGTTCAAACTCGGGAGGAGCTGCCTGCGGAAACGTCCACCCACAAGGCTAGAGGACAGGAGGCTTCCAACGCGGCATCCAGGGGTTGGAAGACGGCAGAAAGGAAGGCCTCTTGCTCTCCCCACGACACCCTGCACACACCGCGCACAGACACGCACAAGGCACGACATGCGTGCTCCAAGCCTCAGGAGGACAGTTCCCAGCCCGAGGACCCCTTTTCCTTCCTCCCTTTCAGAAGCACGTAGGTGTCACCTCAAGAATATTTGCCACTAGCCGGGCGCGGTGGTGCGTACCTGTAATCCCAGCGGCTTGGGGGGGCTGAGGCAGGAGGATCGCGAGTTCAAAGCCAACCTCAGCACAGGCAAGGCGCTAAGCAACTCAGTGAGACCCTGTCTCTAAATAAAATACAAAATAGGGCTGGGGATGTGACTCAGGTGGCCGAGTGCCCCTGAGTTCAATCCCCGGTTCAAAAAAAAAAGAAATACTTGCCACTACCTGGACGTGGTGGTGCGTACCTGTAATCCCAGTCCCTCGGGAGGCTGAGGCAGGAGGATGGCAAGTTCAAGGCCAGTCTCAGAAACTTACCAAGCCACCCAGCAAGACCCTGTCTCTAAATAAAATATAAAAACGGGCTGGAGATGTGGCTCAGGGGTTGAGTGCCCCTGGGTTCATTTCCAGGTACCAAATAAATAAATAAATTAATTAAAAATTTAAAAATTACTACTTCCCACTGGAGGATTTCTGTGGTGTGTATCTTGAAAATAATAGTGACTTCTCCTCAGCACTGGCTATGTCTTCAAAAGAACCTCGGCAGCACTGACAATCCAGAACCCGAAGAAACACGAGGATTTTGTCTCTCTCCCAATTTGTTTTGACTTCTCTCTTATGTTCAGTTGAAAGAACTTCTATAACTCAAGTGATCCTCCTTCTGCCTAAATGAAAGTTCTACACACTAATAATTCTCAAGATAGTGTTTTGTAAGTAAAGTTTATTTAAATATAAATCTCATATTATCACACTTTACCTTGTTCTCTCTGGATAGCATAAATATTGAGTTCAATTTGATTAATAGTCTTTTATGACAGGAATAATTTTAGAAACTTCACATAAACAATACAGATATTGGGCACATTGGAAATGGCAAAAGGCTTTTTTATGTGTCAAGAACTGTATTATTACAGTTTTAAGACAAATGTGAATTATGAAGTGCTAATATATACTTCTTGGGGGTGGGGGGTTAGGGATAGAACCCAGGGGCACTTGACCACTGAACCACATCCCCAGCCCTTTTGATTTTTTTATTTTGAGACAGGGTCTTGTTAAGTCACTTAGCAACTCACGAAGTTGCTGAGGCTGGCCTCCAATTTTTGATCCTCCTGCCTCAGCCTCCAAAGTTGCTGAGATCACAGGCGTGTGCCACCACTCTCAGTTCTGGATGGTTTTTACTAGATAAAGGAACTTAATGTTCACCTGAATGCATTTAAACTGGAATGTTTAAAACAATAGAGCATGAGAAATGTTCGAAAGTCTAACCTGATATCTTTAAGCTTCTCCTCTACCTGGGTAACTTGCCATCGGGGACTTGGGCAAGACCAGGGCCATGGAACCTGTCCCTTGGCTGTCCTGGTTTCCACTTTAATGTGCCCATGGTGAACACCTACCTCTAAGAACAATTGAGGTGATCAAAGAGAAGGATGAAAAGAACCAACAAAGGGCATTTAGACAGAGCACGCTGCTTCCGTAGGTTTGTTAGACCCGCAGGCTCTGAAATCAGCTGCCTGGGTCTGAATCTGGCCTCTGCCTCTAACTCAGAAGGAAACCCAAGCCTCAGTGTTCCCAGCTTTCAAATGGGGATCATCACAGCCTCCCCCTCCCGGGTTATCACCAGGTGGCCGGCTAACTCAGCCGAGCTCCTGGCACGGTTCCTGGTAATTGCTCAGAGTACACCAGCTGCCTATTATGTTTTAAGAGGGTGACCACTCCGGCAGGCGCCAGCCAGTCCTGTGCCCACAGGTGTGTGCTGGGAGGTCCCCAGGGACCTCTCACTCACCCTGTCCACACCAGAACACACCACCTCTCCCCGCCCGCTCCTCCTCCTCATTGCTAGGTTTTCTGGGGCACCCCCGAACCCCTACTGAGCCTGCCCAACTCCCTTCTCTCTCCTCTAAGTTCCACAGTCCCTAGGCACCAAGTCCACAGACCTCTTCCTCCCTCTGCAGAGCTCCCAGGCCTGCCCTCTGAAGCCTCTGACCAGGCTCGCATTGTCCCAGAACCCCACAGTGGCCACTTCAATCACTGTCCCCCATCTCAAAAGATGCTTCTCTGGCGTATGGGTGAGGCCTCTCCAGCTCAGGGAGCACCCATGATTCCCTGCTTTCTCCAGAATCCAGTCTCATCCCCAGCCTGGCAGGGCTGACCCTGGAGGGAGGAATTTCCCTCCTGTCTTCTCAGCCTTTTTTCCCCTGGCATCCGGTTATGCTGTTTGGGTTAAAGGACCAGCACCTGGTTGCTCCCTGACCACACCCTCCCATACCTGCCCCTGGGCCTTTGCTCACCGTGTTCCCCATGCCTGGAACTCCTCCTGGGTCCTCTTCCATGCTCATAGTCTCCTTTCACCCCAGGTCTAGTTCCAAGCACCCCCCCTTCAGAGCAGGGAGGCCCCCAGGCAGTGTGGAGGCATGCTGGCTCAACCCACCAGCCTGCACCAGCCCCGGCTCGGCCTGCCTCTCCCCTGCCCCATTCCCCCAAACCAGGTCCACTACACAATTGGCAGGGCCTAGAGGAAAAAGAAAATCGGGGTCCCTTGCTCAAAATTATTATGAATGTCCAGTTGGATGAATCCCAGCTGGTGGGATATTGCACAAAGTACCTGACCAACAATCCTCAAAACTGTCCCGGTCATCAGACACGAGGGAAGGCCAAACTGCCACAGCCCCAAGGAGCCAGAGGAGTCCCAACCATAGAGGCAATGGGGGGTCCAGGTGGGACCCCAGGACAGAAGAGCATTGGGCAGAGACTAAGAAAATCTGAATTAACTTCAGCTGGTAATAATGGATGTGCACTGGTCCACTAACCCCAGTAAGGACGCCCAATAAGGTCAGGTAGAGTGAAGGTCACTGCCCAGGGGCCTGTGGGAACTTTTTGTACAACGTTTGTAATGTTGCTGTGAATCCAAAACTGTTCTGAACTAAAAGTTACTTTTTCCAAATTAACAACAATAAAAGAATTTTGAGAGACTGATGAATAAATTGTCCAAGAGAGAGACAGGCCTCGAACCAAGACCCCAAGGCTTGGTGACTGATTGCTGAGTACCCACAGAAGGCCCTCCCGGTGGGGGCAGAGAGAAGATGGGGAAGCCAGGATGAAGAAGGAATATTGTCAAAGAGTTTAGCAGAGGTGGAGTCCAGTGTAATGACCCGGGGCCACATATTGTATAATTCCATTTATATGAAATATCCAGAGGAGGCAAATCCCTCGAGAAAGAAAATAGATTACTGGTTGCCAGGGGCTGAGGGTGAGGAATGGGGAGTGACTGCTTCACCCCGTGGGATTTCTTTTTGGGGTGATGAAAATTTTTTCAAATTAGACCGTGGTGATGCTGCAAAACTCCATGAGTATATTAAAAACACTGAATTGTGCACTTTGAAATGGTTAAAACGGTAAATCTTATGTTATGTAAATTTTATCTCAAATTTAAAAAAAAAAAATGAGTACCAGCTTGGGATCCATTCCGTCCGGATATGATTCTCCATTGCATCGTCTAATAGCAGCTTGTGACCAGAGCAGATTACCTCTCCCTGCCTCCTTCCCTTCAGCTCAGCTGGTGAATGGGGGTAAGAGGGTTCCCATCACACGCATGAGCTTGTGGAGGATTCAAGACAGAACCCTGCGTGCGGACAGTGCCCATCACGAGCTGTGTACTTGGTTACCAAAGGCGTCAGCCTTCCCGCGCCTCTCCTCTGCGGGGCCTCGGCGTCTGGGGTCGCTCTGCACCTGGCAGGCCAATGGAGGCTCGTTTCCAAACCTTCCCACTGAAGATCCTGCAAACGAAGTAGTCTGAAAACCCTCTTTCCCTGACCACCCGGGGCGGAAACCTCCCCCAGGCGGTCCCCGGGTGTCGTGCGGCAGGGACGTTCTCCTCAACCCACCGCCTTAGGAGGAAGGCTGCGGGAGCGCGCCGCCTAGTGGCACTTTCCGGGAACGGCCAGGGTGGGAGGCGCCAATCCCAAGCGCCCGCCGCTCCTGCAGGGAGCCCCTACAGTTGCTTTTAAATAATAATTATAAAATAGGTAGCTTTTATTCGGCTAGATTAGAGGATTTATGCATATTCCTCTTGCTCCTTTGAGCAGCTGTTATTTGCATTTTGCGATGGAGAACGCTGATTCTTGGAGAGGTTCAGTAACTGGTCCCAGGTCTTCCCTCAGGTGAGAGCAGCTCCGGGGACTGGGGCCACTCCCCTGAGTTTGACTCCAGATTCTGGATCTCTGTTTTCTGTATGCTTTTCTGATTTTGGAAAAATGAGAGGAAAATTATCCCTAGAAGGCTCTGCAGCCTCCGCTAAGGGTCAGAACTGGCTCTGGGGCCGATTTCAAAGCAGCTGTATCACACGAAGGCTGCCAGCCTCCAGCCTGCACTCCCCCAATCCTCAAGAAATGGAAGGGGATCGTTCTAGCTCCTTCCCTTGGCAAGTCTGTAGGCCCTTTGACCAACTTGAATGTTCAGTGCATGCACGTATCCACTCAACCAGTGTCTACGCCATCCCTAGGATGTGTGGGAAGCTTGGAGCTGAAGACATCGTGGTGAACAGGAAAGACAGAGCCCCTGCCCTCCAGCAGCTCCTGTGCTGTTCTCTTGCTTAATTCACAGCAGTGGCTCTTTGCAGTGTGTGGGCACAGATTTGGGAATATGGAGGTGAAGTCCTAACACAGCTACTCCAAAGCTGTCACCCCAGCGGAGGGGCTTTGCCATTCGTCACCCCTGGGAGGCAGAGGTGTGACTCTGGGCAGTCTGACTCCCTCCGAGCTCTTCCCTGGCCTGGGCTGGCGAGGAGCCCCACCTGCAGTGGCGGCTGGGCTGCAGGTGGCTGGAGAAGGTGAGGCACCAGGGCATACTGGAGACATCCCCCACTCCATGCAGGGGTCCCAGAGGAGCGCAGAACCCAGGACTTCCTGTAAGCATACATCCAGAGTGAAAGGGAGGAGGGTGGGGTAGGGTCTGGCAGGGGAGGGGTAAATGACGGCCCTGCCTTTGCCTGCTGCCCCTCCCCCTTCTTCCAGGCAGAAATTAAACAAAGCACGTAACCTGAGACTTGGGCTGGTGCAGAAGTCACAGCCTGAACCACAAAGTTCCAAGGACTGCAGCTTTTTTAGGAAAGTCTCCAATATCCCATTGGCCTTGACTGAGAGAGAGAGAGAGAGGGGAGGGAGAGCAAGCCTGTAGTCCCTGCATGCTCTGGCTCTGCTGAGGTCCCTGCTGAGCTCTTCAGCATAGTGTCCTTGGCCATGAGCCTGGGTCTCAGGGATGATGAACCCGGTGGGTCTTGGTTCATGCCTGTTTATCCGCACTTCCTGGTGGAATATAGGAGCTAAATACCTGTGTGTCTTTAGAGTCATCTGCTGTTGAGGACCTCAGCCGTGTGTGCCTGTGTGTTTGTGTTTTCAGTCACATGTCCTTGGTCGTGGGTGTTTCTGTGGTCGGATGCCTATTTGTACATGTGCCCTTGCTGGGAGGGAGGATCCCTGTGCACCTGTGTGTCTCCATAGTGTGTTTGCTTGCGTAGGTGTGTCTGGGGGTGTGCCTGGAACTGTGTCTAGGGTCGTGTGCCGGCTGTGTGCCTGCAGTTTGTGGATGGCTGGGGCTGGCCGGGTGTGGCGGGGTGGTGACGCTGGGGAGCTCTCCTCCGCTGCTCTTGCCTGGGCTGTTCCAGGCCACGCTAAAAATAACCCACCTACCTTGGCCTCCAGAGGCTTTTCTCAGTTGACCAAAGTCCTTCCCCAGAGAGTCCCACCCCACTCATATCCACCCTCCTGATCCTGGTGCCCAGCCAGAGGACTGGAGAGGAAGACTGTTGACAAGCACGGGCGTCCCCCGATGCTCCAGACCCTGGCCTGTGGCGGGGGACGTGTCCTGGGCAAATCTGCTTTCACCTTTCCAACTAGAACAGGTCCTGGTTGCTTTTATGCTCTTACCCTACCAACCTGATCTCCTTCCAGTCAGCAGGCCTGGCCCCAGGCCCTTCCCACTCCAGTCCCTCTGGGGACCCTTGGCCCTGTAGCCGCTCCCCACTCCACCCCCTCCTGGGATGGCTGGACCTCTCCCTGACTTCTCTCATCCTTCCTGCAGCAGCTGGGGGGCCCTGTACTTGAAGAGAGATTCCAGACCCCAGCTCTGGAAAGAAGGGAATCTCTTTCAGGACTGGGTAACACGGACTGACTTGCTGGCTGATCCAGACCCAGGAGGGTGTCCAGGAGGATGCCCAGCACAGAGGGTTTCTTTCCAACCTCATCTCCCTTGGCACCTTCACTCAGTCACTCCTTCACTTGAAGCTGTGTGGTCTTAAACAAAAAGCTTTACATCTTTGGGCCTCAGTTCCCTCATCTGTAAAATGGAGCTATAAATAGTTCTTCAGAGAGTTGTGAAAATTAACTCAGATGATACATATAAATTGCTTAACCCTGGGCCTGGCACACTGAAGGTCTCTGCCAGGGTGCTGATGACACTCCTCCTGTGTCTCTGGGTTTCAATCCTAAGACACCACCTATCCTCCAGACCTCAACTGGCCTCCTGTGCTGCTTGGCCCACTCTTGGGTGTTCATGACATTCCCCGAAGAATCAGACTGGCTGGGAGGGGAGGATCCTGGAAAGAGGTTGCTGACATTCATGTAGCAGTTTCTATCTATTATCTGTCTGTCTGTCTATCCTTATTCAATTTTTACCTCCCTTGTGAAAGTTAATATTAGTCTCCATTTTACAGATGATAATGATGAAGGGAACTTCAGAATGGTTAAATAGCTCATTCACAGTCACACAGGCAGAGTTCAAGTTTGCATTGAGCAGCAAACAGCACCTTCCTCCCAGCCCACTTCTCTTGGCGGGGGCTGGTTTACAACATTTTAGGATCAGATGTGGCAAGTGTTCCCAGCGGTCTGGCAAATAGATCTGCCAAAGGTCATATAGACAAGTAGGGCCAACCAGGATGATCCTAATAGGTGCTCACATTCACAGTTTTAAGCCACAGCTTAGCCAGGACTTGGTGTCTGAGCTCATTAAGAGAACCTTTGTAAAAGCCTCCACTTGTGGAAGGCATAGAACATGTAAAAAATGAGAGTCCAGAGTTTAAGCATCAGAGGTGAAGGTTAACATAGCCAAACTGAAGGAAGGCGTGAAGGTACATTAGCTCAGATTCTGGGAACGAAAAGTGGGTGGACTCCGCTTCCAGTCCTTTTTCCAGAGACCAGGTTTTCCAATGTGCCGGGCCCAGCGTTTCTCGAGGACCCCCCTTGAAGAACCCCCAGCTCTGCCATGCCTTACTCGCAGGGCCCTTGGGCTCCCCCTCGAAGGCCCCCTGCCGGCCCCGCCCCTGCCCTCCAGGCCCCGCCCCGTCCTCGCGTGGTCCCCGCCTCCGCCGGTGGACTCTAAGACTAGCAGCTGCGCCGGGCATTGTGGCAGGCGGCGGGGGCCGGCGAGGGCGCCGGGCCGCAAGGAGTGGCTGGGCGCCGACCGGCGCGCTCCAGGACTCGGACAGCGCGGCGCCGGCCGCTGCGAGTGCCACTGAGCGCACTCCCCTTGGTCGCGCAACTTCTCAGCCAGGGCTCGGGAGCCCGCAGAGCGCTCTCAGCCCCGGAGCCGCACCAGCGCAAAGCGGGGCGCGCCGGAGCCTGGCTCCGGAGCAGGCGCCCGGCACCCATCGCGCTCCGAGCGCCGGGCGGCCCTCCGCGCAGCGTGGCTGCCGCTGCTCCCACCGAGGGCACGGGCTGGCTCCGCCCGGCGCCGGGGAGGACGGCGAGGAGGAGGCGGCGGCGGCGGAGACGGCGGCGGCGAGGCTGGGGCCAGGGAGAAAGCCCTGGGGGAGAGGCGCCGGAGCCCGGCCGCGGGATCATGTGGGCCCGGAGCGGAACGCAGGGCGCTCTGCTGCTGGCGCTGCTACTCTGCTGGGACCCGAGGCTGAGCCAAGCAGGTAGGGAGCGATCCGGCATCGGAGCAGGGGACGAAAGGATCCTTGAGTCTCACTGCGCTCATCCCCAAAGTTGAGGTGGTTCTTCGCCAAGTCGGTGTGCGCAGGGAAAGCGGCAGGGGTGCCCAAGTTAGAACGAAGGTTTTTCTGCCCCACCAAAGTGGGCGATGGCGCAGCCAGGGGTGGGTTATAGTAAGTCGGAAGCTTCCTGTTCCCTCCTGGAAGGGATCGCTTCTTTTCCCCTTGAACCGGTGTAGGAGTCGGGGTCAGAGCCTCCGCGAGGAACCACCTCCAGGGGACTCCTGCCTCCCAGAGTGCCTGGCGAGGGCGCCGAAAAAGAACTGTCGCTACACGGGCCAGGTGTGCGCTCACTGCCGTTCGCCTGCAACTTCCTAGTCCAGGTCCCAGCTCGCCCAGGCTCCTACGCCTGGAATCCGCAGACCAGAGAGAGGCAGCCTGAGTCCTGCCGAGCACGGGAAGCGCTGGACGCGCTCGGCCAGCCGGGGAGGCCGAATTGAAGGGGGAGGGGCTGAATCCTGCACACACCTTTCTGGGGATGGTGGGCCTTGCAGGTTTGGAAGTCCCGCCGCCTCGGTGTTGGTGTGTGTCTTGAAGAAGGGCGGGGGTACGTAGAGATCCTGCTGAGTTTCCATTTAAATGGGTCACTGACATTCTTGCTGTCCAGGGAACCTACCAGGTGGGCTTGCTTCGCACCAGCTCCGGATCCAGGAAGATGCCTTAAGGGGTTGGTGGGCTCCTGATATAAAGCCCCTAACCTGCAGGGGCGTGTACATGCCTCGCCTGCCCTGTAGCGGAACTCTGGCGTCGCTAAGTGAGCTGAGTTTTCCAGGTTAGGCAGGGAGGCGATGGGCGCACTGGAGCCATCCTCTCTAGTACCCCAACCCAAGCAGGGGCACTGGCCCCTGCCGGAGGCACTGACTCCCGGAGTGGGGTGGGGACGGGAGGTGGCAGTCTGCACTGAGTCCTCTCAGAGTTGAAGCTGAGAATCGGGCAGGAAAACTGGAGCAGAAAGTGGACGCGATGACGCAGCTCCCCCCCCCCTTCCGCTGCGATGTTGACATCCGCTTTCCTCCTCTGCTCCCCAATTGCCAAAGATCCCTCACTCTGGAATTAATAATTCCCACGACCAGGGGTGAGGGCTTGGTTTTAGCACATCCCCCACTTTTTTTTTTTTCCAAGCTCTGTGCAGTAAAGTTACGACACACAATCATTTGATCCAAGGTAATTATGATTTGGGCAGACTCTGGTATTTAAAGCAGTGTTTTGAAGTTAGAAGGTAATGATGGGGAAGGGGGAGGGAGGCTGCTGAATGACCAGCCTTGCTTTAAAGGGTGCAGTTAGATGTGGGAGTGCTGGATTGGGGTGTTGGTTTCTGGTTTAAGGGTGTTTGAGGAGGTGATTGAAGGGTAGGATGAAGTCTGGAAATGGCACATGGGCAGGGTTGCTGGTTTTGTACCAGCAGGGCCGTGGGATCAGGAATAAATACCAAGGTTACCGAGGGTGAGGGCTCGGCTAGAGAGCCAAGACTGGTGGGCCTGGAGTTCTCTGGGTGGGTGGGCTGGGCCAGGAAGGCTGGGGGTGGCCTGCTTTTCCTGCTTAACAAAGCATCCAGCCCCCTCTTTCCCCAGAAGAAACCCCAGGCCCAGGGCTTTGATGGATTTGGGCACGAACTGTGCCCAGCCAGAAATGGCCTCTAATACCCGGCTTTGATTTCTCACTAGCGGGCAGAAGCAGTGTTGGAATCGTGCTCATTACTTAGCGCTGCGGGGGCTGCCTGCCCACCAGCCTGGAGAGGGGCCAACTGGTGGGGTCGGCCTGCAGCCCTCCCTTTGCCCAGAATGTGCTGCCCTTAGAAACCTGCCTCAGGAGGAGAACGTTCCCCGTCCTCCTACACAAACTTCCCCCCCCAATGCCAAGGGCACGGAACATCTTTCTCTCAGAGTGTTGCTTGGGTTTGGCAATGGATACCTTATGAGTCCCATTTCACTGATGGGGAAAATCAAGTCCCAAGTGTTGGTGTTGCCTTCACTCAACACAGATTGCAGATCTCGTAGGCAGGGCCCCTGACCAGTAGCCAGGCTGAATCAAGCCACACTGGACCCCTCCTTCCATCACCATGTACCCTGCTACCTTGAGTCTCCTATCAAACTAAGGCAGGGGAAGCTGTCCCTACAGAGGACTCTTTCCTGAGGGGGTCCAAGATCCCGTGAAGTAGCAGGCACCTCTCTTCTCTCCCTCACCCCATCCTGAAGTGAACTTCCTTTACAGCACTGAGAACTTCTTCAAACCACAGTTTGATGGTGGAGAATCAAAACAGGAACCATGAGACCCCCCAGACCCTTAGATGAAGATGTCAGCAAGTGGCTGGCCCAGGGAGGCCACTCCCAAAGCTCTGGTTGGCTCTAAGAATCTCCTCTCCTCCACCCCCTTCAGAGCTTTTTTTTTGGGGGGGGGGAGCGGGCAGGTTTAAATCCTGAGGCACTTAACCACTGAGCCACATCCCCAGCCCTTTTTTGTATTTTATTTAAAGATAGTTTCACTGAGTTGCTCAGTGCCTCGTTAAGTTGCTGAGGCTGGCTTTGATCCTCCTGCCTCAGCCTCCTGAGCCACTGGGATTACAGGTGTGCACCACCATACCAGCCATACCTGGCCTTCCCCGAGCTTTTAAGAACTTTTCCTTGGCCTCTGTCTGGGATGGTTGAGAAGGAGCCGAGGTGTCTTGGTAATACTTCTTTCTAAGGTGCCATTAAAATCGGAGTTTTCCTAGTGTCTGCTGTGTGTGTGTGTGTGTGTGTGTGTATACGTGCTCATGCGTGTGCTGTGGTGGCCCGTCCTCGTCTCCCTCTCCACTGTAGCAAGCACCCATCTCACTTAAACAAATGGAAAATCAAGTGTCTTAATGGGTTTTCTCATTAAAGTGAAAGCACCACCGCAGGAGAGGGAGGAATTTCTGCCGTAATCACTCTCCTCTGGCTCAGTCCCCTCCCCCAAACCAACAGGGAATTCTATAGAACCAAACAACCCCCCTGTTTCCAATTCACTAATTTAACTACAGTAGCTTTGGGACCAGCCCAAGGTCACGCCAGGACTCAGGGACAGGGTCAGGATTTGAACTCAGGCCTTACCAACCTCAGTCTAGAGCTGCTGGCTCTAGACTTCCCACTGCACTTTGGGGCTGGAGACCCCTCAATGTTGGCTTGGGGTTGAGATGCTGAAATTGAGGCACCACTGTAGCAGGTGACATTGCTTTGGCAGCTGAGGTAGACTGGGACTAGTATCAGGATAGGGAAAGGAGGGTCGTTTGGGGAGCTGGAACCCACAAGAGACGGAACAGGGCAAGGCCAAAGGTCAGGAGTAAGGTGGCGACACGGGGCACTCACCCCAAAGTAGCTCCACTGGAGTCCCCAGCACCAATCTTAGGGCCCACCTGACCTGGGGAAGGTAAGCAGGGCTCCCTGGGCTGCAGGGCTGTGTTTGCATTTAAGAGCTCTGGGTCCATTTGCATAGTTGGGGACAGAATGTGTTCTCACTTTTTGTCTTGACATTTTGGCAGCCCAGCCTTCCCAGCCCACTTTTTTGGAATTTCGTGTGGACTAGATAGTCACCCATTCCTGTCTACCAGGCCCAGGATGAGGTCTGTCTCCCACCCTCCCCCTGAGCCACCAGGGTTTGCATTCATGAGTGTAGGCTGACAAGCACTTGGGGGGTGGGCACAGGATGAGCTGGTCCTCTCCATCCCCATTGCTTGGAGAATGTGGTTAGAACATGATTTCCAGTGGACAGGCCTCCCAGGGTCTGCTGGCTCCAGTCCCATCTTTTGAACCTCAGACCTGGGTTGGGGTGGAAAGGAGACCACTTGAAGTCCACCGAGGCCTCCAGGAAAGGGCCAAGCGCTGGGTCCTAGGCAGGGCCTTGGGGTTGGAGTCCCTGGGCCCAGAGAAACTGCAGCCTAGGCAGATGGCCCCCAGGGAGAAGGGCAGGGAAAGGCGGAGGCCCAGGCCTGAGCTGGCACTTCTGCTGGCCGCTGCCTCCTCCTCCCCAGTTTCCTCAACAGCCTCCACAAATGGAATCATGAAAGCTGTGAAGGCAAAACGAAACCAAACAAGCGCGTTCTGTGCTTTTGTTTCTTCCTTTTTTAAAAGGAAATTTTAAATACCGTAATTAGAATAATCCAGGAGAGCCGTTTCCGGAGGCCCGGGAAGGGCAGGCTCTCCGCACCGCTCCTCGGGCTCCTGGAGTCGGGTGTGGGGCGCCCCCTCCTGCCCCGTGGGGCCTGATGGGGAGCCGAGACCCGGGGGAGCCCTTCCCAGGGCTTTAGGGGAGAAGCCTGGCATCCCGGATCCAGCTGCGGCTCCTCGCTGGGAGTTGGGTGACAGGCCGGAGCCGCCCAGCCGCTGCGCCCCCGCGGGCAGGCAAGCCCGGGCGGAGCGCGCGGAGCCACAGGTCCCCGCGGCACCCCTTCCTCTGGGCTCCCGGTCTCCGGCGATGCTGATGGCAGTGCAAACATTGGCTGGAGGGCGGCGTAAACCAGCCGCCTCCCCGCCCCCAGCCCTTTTGTTTCTCTTGCTGGTCTCCAGAAGCTCCGAGCTCCCGCGGTCCCCTCTCCACAAAGCCGCCCGATCAGCAGCCCCGCAGCTCCGGGCTGATCCAGCGCCGCGCGGCGCGCTGGCCAGGTGTCGGCGCACCACGGCCCTCTCCCGCCCCTCCCGGGCCCCCTCCCGCCTCGCCACTTCCCTCCCCAGCCGAGCTAAATCTGGCTGCTGGAGCCCCGGGAGCTCTAGCGCCGCCGCCTAGCGAGGGAGCCGCGCCGGCCCCCTCTCCTCACCTCTGTCGGGCTGCGCCCCGCGCCCCAACTTCCCAGGCTGCGCGCTCATTTCTCAGGGAGGGCGCGCTGGCGGGTGTGAGGGGGTGTAGCAGGGAGTGTGTGGGGGGGTGTACTAGGAGGCGGGAGGAGGAGTGGGTAGGACCTGCGGCTCTGGGGTGTCAGGTGTGTGTGGAGGTGAGGAGGTGAGGTGCAGAGGAGGCATGTGCTGAGGTCTGCGCCTTCTGTACAGGAGGGCGTGTGATGAGTAGGGCTCTGTGTGTGAGTGTGTGTGTGTGTGTGTTTGGGTGTATGGGGTGGCAGTGCCATGGGTGTGGTTGTGATGTGTTTGTGTGTAAACAGGGGTATATAAGGCGGGGACAGTGAGTCACCACCAGGCATGGGAAGCTCCATCCACTGTATCCTGCTGGGGATTCCTCTTCAGGATGGGACCCAGGCCATTTGCCCTTCAGCACCTGGGGCTGGCAGCAGGGTTTGGCCCCGGTGCCAGGTTCTGCTGTTGGAAGCACAAGAACACCTGCCCCTCCAGAGGCCCAGTGGGACAGGCCTATCTGAGCATGGTTCTGGTGCTGCAAATGGCTGAAGGAAGGTTGGCGACAGATGGGCCATAAGTCCACCCAGGAGTTGGGGCTGCTGCCCCCAAGAGGACTGGGGTCTCTGCAGTTGGCTCCCTGCTTGCCCAGATAAGTGGGAGGGACTATGATTTGGAGACTCATCTCCCTTGGGAAGGAGGAAAGGATGGGTAAGATCTCCTGTAGAATTTTCTGGAAAGGAGGATGGCGGAGGTTGAGGGAGTGGGCTCTCATGGAGAGCACCATCTCAGGCAGGCCCTTGGTGAAATTGAAGGAGCACGTGCTGGGCTCCACTGTCCTTCCTTGGTCACAGGAGGGTTCCCGTGCTTTCCCAGGTCTGCCCTGACTCAGGACTGCCCCTGTCCCCAGGTAAGACGTGTCACTCAGGGACAGGGAAGCCTGCAGGAAAATTCCAGCCCGCCAACATGCATGCTGCTTTAGAGTCTACAAACCCTGTCACGGGGGGACTCGCTTTGTCCCTGTGAGAGCTCCGTCTGGGAAGTGGAGGCCCCCTTGGGAAGCGGAAGGCAGGAACCCAGGTCAGCCAGGGCAGCTCTGGCTCTGGTCCTCGAGGAGGTCACTGTCCGTGCAGGATGCTGATGTCCATTCCAGAAATGTTAGATGACATTCAGAGTCTCGGGTGCCACCGAGGCAGCAGACAGTGCCTGCGAAAGAACTCCGCAAAGAGCATCTAAGCCTCGGCTTCCCAGAGGAGGTGACGTGCCTCCACCGGCCACTCCTTCCTCTTCTGGTCCAAGAACATTTCCTGTAGAGTGTGGGATGCGGCTGGCTGGCTGGAGCACGCAGGTGGGATGCCAGACCCCGTCTCCCCCACGCTCAGGAAATGTGGCCCCGTCAGCCTCCTCTTGGCTGCCCCCTGAGGTGGGCTCCACTCCTTGGGGAACCACTGTGTGGCCCCTTTCCACTCCTGCCACTCTGGATGTCACTGACCAGGTGTGCCCTCAGCTCCCACTGGCCCAGGCCTGGGACCTGGGGCAAGGCTTGAGATAGAAAGACTTCTTATGGTTCAGTCTCTCTCAGTGGCTCTGGAAAACAGAGGGACCCAGCAGACACTTTGTAGGCATGAGTCGGGATCATGTTGGGGTGAGGCCCAGGGAGGTGTGTCTTTGCCTTCCCAGAACACAGAGTGGGCAAGAGGGCAAGGATGGCCCCCTGGCGCAGCCACTCCGTGACCAGTAAAAGGGACAGCCTCCCAAGGTTGTCTCTGACTCAGTGGCCTCAGGTGGCTCACCTAACTGCTGTGTGCCCCAGTTTACTCCTCTGTAAAATGAGGGTGCTAATGTTTGTTATCTCCATAGGATTACCTCGCGGTGTGAGAGTTGATGTAGAGCAAAGCCCTCAGCACGGTACAGTGACTGTGGACTGTTAACATGCAGCCTGCTCAGGAGAAGCCCTTCAGGGGAGTAAGGAGAGGGTGGAGAAAGCAGGGGGACTCAGGTCTTGGTGGCCCAGCAGTTGTGGCCAAGGAGAAAAAAAGCATTCTTGCCTTCACTCTGCTGTGTGACCTTGGGCCAGTACCTTTCCCTCTCTGGGTCTCCCTCCCTATCTGTAAGTTTGGAGTTTGGAAAAGGTAGAAGGCTGATCCTTGACGGCTGTGTGTTTTTCTGTCTGATTCTATTTGGAGAGGCCCCAGCAGCCTGCAAGACACAGGTTGCTGAGGCCCAGAGCCACTGTGTTTACAGAGCCCCTCCGGAAAGTCAATATATTGACGGGAATGCCCTTGTGTGCATTACATGGCCCTGGGTCTCTCTCTCTCTCTCTCTCTCTCAAGCCATAAATCACCCTCCGAGGCCTCCGTCCCCTTTTCCTGCTCCATAAGCATCTCCTGCCTCAGAGACCAAGAGCCCCAGATGCTAGGTGGGGCCTAGGAGGCAGAGAATGACCCCCCTGCCACAGAGGCACATGGCCCCCGCCTCTGACATGTCCTCCGAGGCTCAGGTGGAGGCTGTACCAGAAGGGACTGCCCAGGCCTGGCCCCACGACTCACTTCCACTTCTCAGGGATGCGGGAGGGCTGACTGGGGGTAAGGGGCTGAGGACTGTTGTCTTCACGTCAGATATCGCACTCCAGCCCGGCCCTAAAACGTGTGCACATTCATTCATTCATTCTGAGCAAGTGCTGTCCTCTGGGGTCAGAGATGGCAGAGCTTTGGTCTGGTCCTTTAAGAATTGATGGGCTTTAGGGCTGGGGATACAGCTCAGTCGGTAGAGTGCTTGTCTCGCAAGTGCAAAGCCCTGGGTTCAACCCCAGCACTGCAAGAAAAAAAAAATCCAAAGAATCGATGGGCTTGTATGAAAAATTGGGCCAGAATTGATCATGTGCCAGTCCTGTGATTCTAGGGTACAAGGAGTGTGTGATGGAGGGACGCATCATAAATGTCCCAAGATGTGCATCCTCCAAGAGGTCGAGTGCTGCATGTGGAGGGCAGGCTGCACCCCCATATTACTTGGGTTTGAATCCTGACTGTACCGCCGTCTGACTGTGTGTTCTAGAGCACGTTGCTTACCCTCTCTGAGCTCTCGTTTCTTCGTCTGCGAAATGAAGTAGTAATAGCAGCAATCTCATTCGATAGTTGCAGGGATGAGTAAGATAAGGTGCTGTGCACATTCTAAAGTGCTCAGGAACATTCACTGTCATCAACATTGACGCCGTCATCGTCCATGCCAGGTATAGGATGGCACAACAGGAAATGCCTCTGATGTTGAAGGCGGCCTTCATGGGCTGGGTAGTCAGGGAAGGCTTCCTGGAGGAGGGAAGGGTGGCACTTGACCAGCCCTTGGGGATGAGCAGAGTTTGGGCAAATGGAGAGGGAAGACCTGGCTGGCAGGGGTACACCCCTGCCTTCCTGGGACGGGCCATGTGACAGGATGTGACAGGAGCTGACCCGTGAGTGGGGCTGCACCAATTTCCATTGCCCTTCCTCTTCCAGCCTGCCCCCTCCCCCATCTGGCTGACCCCTAGCCAGGACTGGGCCTCGCTTCCCCCCAGCCACATCTCTGGGCAGAGCAGGAGGACAGAGGCCTGGTGGCAGCTTCCAAGTTGGCCAGAGAGCCTGGGGAAGGGGCAGGAAGAGGAGGGGGTGGTCTCTCCCGCTCCGGTGCCCGCCGTGCAGGCCCTGGCCCAGAGGGATCTCCAGGTGTGGGGAGCATCCTCTGCTGCCATCCCCAGGAGCCTGCAGCCCCCAGAGGCCCCAAGTGGCGCCTGGAGGCATTACGGCTCAGGAGACAGGGAAGGAAACAGGCCTGTAATGCGATCAGAGGCGCCCGCCCTCCCGGCCAGCCGGGCACCCAGGCAGGATGCAGCGCTTCCCAGAAGTTGAGTCAGAAATTCCAGGAAAGTTGTTCCAGGCCCCTCCCCCATCCCACCTTCGGTCCTTCTGTGACGCAGCAGGGCAGAGTGAGCAGTGACCGGAGACGATTGGGGGTCTGTCATGGGGGCACCCTGGCTCCCTTCTCTTCATTGTCCAGGGCCAGGGCCCCGAGGAGGGGAGGCAGGGTGGGCCGAGCTGACCAGGGAGAGCCGGCCTGGGACGCTGAGCTGCTAGGGAGTCTGGGTCTGATTCCTCGCGGGGTCTGGCGCCAGCACACGGCCAGGTACGCAGCAGGTGCTCAGGATGTGCACAGCCGAGGGCCACGCACAGCCTTGGCGCCCAGGACCTGCCGGGGAGATGGAGGTTCCCTTGCTCTGCCCGGGCTTCCCTCCTGCTCTCCTCGGGCCCCCCTCCTGCTCTCCTGCCTCCCTGCCTCCCTGCCTCCCCGCCCTCTGCGCCCCTGCCTGGCCGGGCAGTGTGGGAGTCCGCGCAGGTCAAGCCCGAGGTAGGGACGACTGTTCCCTCAGTCCTGAAGCCGCAGGGTTTTCGCCCCGTTGAGCAGTCGGGTGCCCCGGGCCCTGCATGTGAGAAGTGGGTCTTTGACATTGGCGGGGCTGGAACGCTTTTACTTCCCCTGCAAGGTGGCCTTCGAGAGGCACACCTGGTCCAGGCCCCTTTAAAATGCTTCTGTCCCTTCCCATGCCCAAGCCCGCTGACCATCCTGGACTCCAGAGAGAGCCCCTTGCTGGGTCACTGGCTCTGGAGCCGCCAGCAGGTGTGGGCTGCGAGGTGTGTTGGAGCCCCTGGCCAGGGGCTGACTCCAGGCCCCAGCAGCCCATGGTGACAGCCACCAGCTTCTTGGCAGGACTGGGCTTGGCAGGACTGAGCAGTTCTGACCGCAGGGTCTGGCCACTCTAGGTTCTCCATGGTCCCCTGTCCAGAGTGCAGGGAGCGTCCCTGGGAGACTCCTCATCCCGGGCACTTGACTGAGGCAGTGCCAGGCCTGGCCCAGGTACCACCTTTGCAGCTGGGCACCCACTGGCCTCTGCCAGGAGCCCCTGCTGCAGGGTGATCTGGACTCCCTGCCTGGCCGCAGGACTGCCAGGGCTGCTGGGCACAGTGACCCCTACTGCAAATTTAGTCTGGCCCCACATTTTCTAGCTGGTCCATCCTGCTTCTGTTTCTCTCTCTCTCTCTCATCCTCATATAAGGAATATAGCAGTAAAAGCCCTGTGTTGAGAATTGGGAAACCTGTATTCTAATCGCAGCCACATAGCTAATCTACTGTGTGGCGCTAGACCAGACCCTTTCCCTCTCTGTGCTTCATCTGTCCGAATGAACAGGGCCACCCTGAAGTCCTAAAACCCTCCACCTGGCTGTGTCACCCCTCCCCGAGCCTGTCTCCTCATGTAGCGGGGGGCCCTGTTGGTTGTTGGGGAGGTGGAATGAGAGGGTTAGGGAAGGTCCAGTTCTTTCTTTTCCTGCCTGGAAAGGAATCTACCCACAAATCGCTGTCAACCCCCTATCTTCTTTCTAGAGCTCCCCGCTCCACATGAGCATATTAGGCACAAGGTGGCCCGGGGTCATCACAGGGAGTTCTGGGATCCTTACAGCCATCAGAGTCCATGTGACACCATCAGGGTAGTTTGGGATGGCCCATGAGTGACCTGGTGACCGTCTGGGGGTTCTCAGCAAGGGGAGGGCCTGCCTCCGTGTGGATTTGGCAAGTGCCTGGCTGGGAGGCTGCAGGCTTTCGGCTCTCAGGCCAGCTCTGTTTCTGTGACAGGCCCATCACTTGCCCTCTCTGAGCCCTGGTTTACCTGTCGGCAAAAGGAACCTGAGGCTGAAAGCCAGGCAGGGCGTGTAAGAAAGCTCCCAGAGAGCTGGGTTGGCGACTATTCCAGACCTGCAGGGTCTGGAGGCCCAGGGACTGTGCGGTGCATCCTGCAGGACCTGGAGGCTGGGGCACGGTGAGGAGGGGCCCACATGTCCCTTTCCCTGGCTGGAACCTGCCTGCTGGTGGGTGAGCTCTGGCTCCTCTGCCCTCCTGGCCGGCCAAGGCCGCTGAGCCAGATCACAAGAGTTTGGGCCTCTTCCTGTCCCTCTCCGTGCCCCTGAACCCTGCCGGTGCCCAGCACTGCAGAGCAGAGGAGGCCCGGGCGCCACGTCAGGGAAGGTTAGTGTCAGCGCTGGGTTGGAAGCTGGCTGAGCCGGGGTGCCATCTGCCGTGCCCACTGCAGGTTACATAAGCCTCGGCCGCTTGCCCGTTCTTAGAAAACGGGGCAGGCAGGACCAGCGGGTGGAGAGCTTGCTTCTCGGGCTTTGCTCCTGCCCAGCCCGCTGTGTGCCTGGACTGCTCGTCGCTTTCTGACCGCTCACATGCTGCACGGAGCCTGAGACGTAAAGGCCGGGGCAGAGGGAGGTGAGGTTGGACGGGTGCAGGCGGCTGAGCAGGTGCGGACTCCCAGGCATGCAGACTCTGCCTGCCCCCAGCCTGGCCCGCGGACCTCGCCGCCCCTCACGCTGTTTCTCCGCTGAGCCTGGGTGGGCTTGCGGAGCTCTCTTGCTCTGCAAAGTGGGGCAGAGTTCCTTCCCCACCCCCTCATTCCTGTGGAGATGTAACCCTTCCACAGCTGATCAGATAAGTGCATTTAAATGACTCCAGATAACAGGCCAGTCATGCTATCTGGGCATCATCTTTGGGATCACCAAGACCCAGGATTGGGTCTTGACCCCTCGTGTGCTTGCTCTGAGCGGTTGACCGGGCTGCTTCACCCTTGTAGATCTCGGTTTCCTCATCTGAGCAGCAGGAGTCAGGAAGCCTGCTGCACTTGGCCATCTTAGGACTGACTCACACTCGCGTGGAGGGCAGGAGAAGGTGGCTGTGGTCTCTGGTGTTCAACCACATTTTCTCTTTCTCTTTTAAATGTTACCTCCCCCCAAATCTGACTTATTCCAGTCATGCAAGGTTGGTTCACAATGAATCTGTTAATATTGATGACATCAGCCAAATGAATGTCGCACACCTTTGTGTGTGTGGCATTAGGGGATGGCACCTGGGGTGTTCTGTCACAGAACCACATCCCCAGCCCTTTATTATTTTTTATTTTGAGACAGGATCTCCCTAGGTTGCCCAGGTTGATCTCGAACTTGCAACCCTCCTTCCTCTGCACCTGACTTATATGCCATTGTTCATGAACCTAAGGAAACAAAACCGTGATTATTTCCATAGAGGCCGAAAACACCTTGGGCAAAATCCTATACCTATTCATGATCTAAGCACTCACTCAGTGGGAATTAAGGAGGGCTTTTTAGCATGATAAGCTATTTACCCTAGCCCTCAGGCCAGTGCTTACTTAAGAGGCAAGCGCTAGAGGCATTTCCATGGAGACCAGTAACAGACAGCACCTCTCCTGTCCTGCAGGGGCTGGAGGCATTAGCCAATGCAGTTGAGCAGGAGAAATCAATTAGAAGCATAAGAAAAAGCTAAAGCACAAGAAAATTATCCCTACCAGATAGTAAGGCATTTTACAAAACCCCTGTGATTTACACCATGCGACATGATACAGGAATTGGCAAATAGAACAAAGATAATGAAAAGTCCAGAATCACACCCAAATGTATGGAAATGTATGTGAAAAAGGCAGTTTTCAGATCACAGGTAAAACCAGACTTTTTAATCAATGTGCTGGGACAATGAGTGACCATTTAGCAAAAGGTAAAATTTGATGCATGTCTTACCAGAGACAGGAGTTCCACGTGGATGAGGGACCCAGCTGTCAACAGGGATTCAACTGCTCAATGAAAATATGGGTGAACTCTTCCTTCACCTTGGGTGCAGAAAGGTTTCTCACAGGGACTCCGGGTCCAGAGGCAACAGAGCAAAAGATCGGTCATTGTTTACATAAGTTAAAGAATTTTTTTGGCAAAAAAATCACAAAATGCCTTGAATAAAGTGAAAAGACAAGACGGGGGTGTGGCGTAGTGGCTCTGAGCACCCACTTAGCTTGCATCAGTCCCCAGTACAACCACAAAAAGAAAAAAAGTCAAAAGATTAAGCATTTCATAACTGATAGAAAGTATCTTAACATGTATACCATAGACAAGAGGCTCCCATTCCTAGTATATAAAGTACCCCTTTTTCTAATTAATTTTTTATCTGTTCTTTTTAGTCGTACATGGCAATAGAATGTATTTTGACATATCATACATACACGGAGCGTATTTCCTGCTCTTGTAGTTGTACATGATGTGGAGTTACACTGATCATGTGTTCATATGTGAACACAGGAAAGCTACGTCCAATTCATTCCCATTCCCATTCCCATCCCCCACCCTTCCCCCTGCTCCCCTGTGTCCAATCTAGAACACTCTCCCCATTGTGTATTAGCATCCTCGTATCAGAGAGAACAGTCTTTGGGTTTTTGGGGATTGGCTTATTTCACTTAACATGAGCCTTCAGTTCCATCCATTTACCAGCAAATGCCATAATTTCATTCTTCTTTAAGGCTCAGTAATACTCCATTGTGTATATATACTGCAATTTTTTTTATCCATTCATCTGTTGAAGGGCACCTAGGTTGGTTCCACAGTTTAGCTTTTGTGAATTGAGCTGCTATAAACATTGATGTGACTGCATCACTGTAGTATGCTGATTTTAAGCCCTTTGGGTATATGCTGAGGAGTGGGATAGCTGGGTCAAATGGTGGTTCCATTCCAAGTTTTCTTAGGAATCTGCATACTGCTTTCCACAGTGGTTGCACCAATCTGCAGTCCCACCAGCAATGTATGAGTGTGCCTTCTCCCCTCATCCTTGCCAACATTTATTGTTGCTTGTATTCTTGATAATTGCCATTCTGACTGGAGTGAGATATAAAGTACTCTTAAATTTTAAGGGACAAAGAATCAAGCCTGACAGGTGGGGAGGAAGACGCGAACAGACAATTCAGAGTAATACCTAGCAGCCCACAGCAAACCCACCCTTGAGTGGAGAAATGAAAATCAAAACAACTGAGACGCCAGCATGTCAGACTGGAAAGCCCAAGACCGGAGCGTGGACTGTGGAGGACAGGGGACAGGAACTTGCAGACACTGCCGGTGGGAAGGAAAATCGGTGGAACCCTTTAGATAGGAAATGGGGCAGTATCTTTTATTTTTTATTTTCCATGCTGGGGATCAAAACCAGGCCCTTCTAAAGGCCAGGCCAGCTCTGCACTGCCCAGCTGCACCCCCGCCCTGTTGGTGGCCTCTGGAACGCATCCGCTCCCTCCTGAGGTGTTCCTCCCACCTCTGCTCATAGAGCCAAGCAGGACCCGCCCTGTTCCAGCTTGGATGTTGGCTGCTGCCTGCATGTGATCCTGAGTACATCCCTTCAGCTCCCTGGACTTGATTTCCTCTTCTGTGAAATGGGGATAATGGGTCCCACACCACGCCTTCCTGGACGAGGGTGGGACTCACGGCACTCATCCCGAGGGTGCCACACGATGGTTCACTCTGTGGTGTCATTTTACTTGTCTTTTACCTGTGGGGGCTGCAGGTGGCTTCGAGGCCTCTGTAAATCTCAGCTCCTGCTTCTCCACTTCCATGATCTGTTCTCACACACACCCAGAGTTACAGAGGTGCTGAGCTGGCTCGGTCACTGCTGTCACCTTGACCTGCGAGGGTCTATCCACATGGTCCCACCTGCAAGCCAGGTGTGTGGAAGGCCCTCCCGACCTGCTCTGTGCGACATGGGCCACTTCACCCACATGCCTTGCAGTGCCTCTGGGAGGAGGCAGAAGCCCACAGGGGCGCTGCAGGAAGTGACCCACCTGATCTCCCCGCCTTTAGTGCCAGAGCCTCAGCCAGGTGACACTGGTCTTTGGACTCAGATTCCTTGCTGCTTCCATGAGCCCACCCCTGTCCACTCCCCAATACAGGGATGTGGTCTTCGTCCCCATGCGCCTCCCTTGATGTCCAGGAAGTGCAAGTGCTGGATGCTTGGCTACTTTGTGCAGTGATTGGGTCTGAGTGAATAGAGTAGCTTGGAACTGTGGGTAACGGGCAGGCTCCTCCGCCAGGGCGACCGTGGCCTCAGGAGAGAGCTGAGGACGGGTGGGTAGAGCCAGAGCGAAGGGGCTTTCCTGCTGGCAGGTCCCGGCCAGCGTCAGCCAGCCCCTTTGCCACTTAAAGCATGGGACAGTGCGAGCGTGTTCTTGAGGGCCTGAGAGCAGTGTCAGCAGCCCCAGGGGGTGGTCAGCAGGGCCTAGGTGGGAGGGGCTGAGCCAGACCACAGCGCCCCCAGAGCAAGAGAGGCCTGGGGAGGCCAGCGGAGGACACTGTTGCCGGAAGGTCATGCTCCAAGCTCAAGAACTCTGTTCACCAGTCAATAAGTCATTTATTACACCCTCTTTAGCGTCCTCCTCCACCCAGGCCCTGGATCCTGTGGCCCTTGCCCCCAGAACGAGGGGGCAGGGACAGAGGAGGGTCCGGCCTCTTAGGGAGAGGAAGCCTGGAGTGAGCTGTCCTCCTCCTTCCAGTGGTGGCCCCTGGACCTGAGTACTGGCCATCCCGCAGAGGTCCCCATCTCTGCTGGAAAGGAGGGTGGAACAGAAATGTCCTACTGGGGCTTGGACATGTCTGACTTCCCAAAACTTCCCTTCCAGGGCTCTTTCTAGGGAATTCTAGTGCTCGGGGCCGGAGGTTGGTCCTCAGAGCTTCCTAGGAACGCAGCCTGGCAAACTCTATCAAGGGCACGAGAGGGCCCCAGGTCCCCGAGGCTTGGGAAGAGCTGGCCTGAGGATTGCCTGTGCCACCTCTGGCTCCCCTCACCTGCTAGGTGACGCCCGGTGCTCACAGCTGTGACCCCACCGTGCAGAAGCACCTTTGCAGTGGCTCTGAGCTGCTCACCAACCCCACGATGTCACCAGGGCAGGTGTTTCCCTCCCCTTTTACAGATGGAGAGAGCTGACCTGCCTGGTTACAGCCTAGGCCTTGTGCTGCTGGTGGCTGAGAAAGAGTAAGAAAATGGGGGAGCCCTGTCATCCCAGCGGCTCGGGAGGCTGAGGCAGGAGAATCGTGAGTTCAAAGCCAGCCTCAGCAACTCTGAGGCTCTAAGCAACTCAGTGAGACGCTCTCTCTAAATAAAATACAAAAAGGGCTGGGGATGTGGCTCAGTGGTTGAGTGGTCCTGGGTTAAATCCCTGATACCAAAAAATAAAAATAAAGAAGGATTAAGAAAAGCATTCTAGGCTGGGGATATAGCTCAGTTGGAAGAGTGCTTGCCTCGTAAGCACAAGGCCTTGGGTTCAATCCCTGGCACCACCAAAAAAGAAAGAGAAGCATTCTAGACTCTTCAGGATTGCCCTGGGAGGACACTAGGTTTTACCTGAGTGCTACTAACAGGGAGCTTGGCTGGGGATTAAAGAGGAGCCTCGGGCCTTTCGCTCTGATTGGCCAGACAGAGTCGGAATGTGTGGCTCAGAGAGGGAAGTGGCTGACCCCAGACTTCCACAGAGCAGAGGCCAGGCAGGCTGGACCTGGCTCCACCACAAAGGTGGAAATCAGGACTGAGCCAGAGCGGGCCAGTGGCCAGGTTAGAGATCGATTTCAATGTTCTGTCCACCAAGTGACCCAGTGACCCAGCTTGCCTCTCCTGGGCAGGGACATTCCCAAGGCAGCGAGCCACCTTCCCGCTGCCCACACTGCCCTGAGTGCACGTCAGGTCTCTGACCCTGGGTCCGTGGGCCACTCCGTCCATGTCCTCCCTCCCTGTGGATGCTCCCTGCGGGTGGACAGCTGGGACCAGCCTTCCCGGAAGGGAAATTCCAGATCCCACCAAATCCCAGATTCCATTGCCTTATCTGGCACCATTCAGTCTGGCCTTTGATGTGCCTCCCGGTGTGAGAGGAAAGGCCTCCCACCCTTGGTTATGGGGGGCTGTGGGAGGGTCCCCAGCCTTCCCACCAGCCAGCTCCCGGCGTGTCCCAGGCTTGTCTGTGGCTGGAACACACAGGCTGTTTATACAGAGAGCAAAGGGGTTTGGAGGGCTGGGGACAAAGAACCAAAGACAATGGGCTTGACAGCGGCAGGCAAGCTCCACGGCATTGTCCCCTCTGACCCGTGCAGCTCTGAGCTGCCACATCAGAGCAGGCCAGTTCTCTGAGCCTCGGTTTCCCCGCCTGTTAAGTGAGGGTTGGACTAGTGAACTCGGGTTCTTGATGGCTCTGGCCAGCCCAGCCTTCTAGAACTTCCTGAGGGGCAGAGGGTGCCGCCACCATGCGTGCCAGCCTCTCCCGAGCACCTCCTGTCCAGCTGGGCATGCTGTGAACGTGGGGCGCGGGGTGGCCAGAGCGTGGAGAGGAAAGGCACTCCCGAGTCCGTGAACCTGTCCCTGCATGGAGTGCTGTCCCTCTGAACTGGGCGGGGCTGGCTCCTCCTTGTCATTCAGTCTTGATGCAAATGTCCCCTCTCAGAGGGTGCTGCCCTGATCTCTGCCTCTTTATTACCCCCCCATCCCACACTTACTCCCACCTGGAATCAGGTGTGCGCATGGGTGTCTGTGGACTTTCTGTCTGGCTCCCACTCTGGGAGGGCAGGACCATGTCACTCACTTGGTGACGTGCCCCTGATCTCCAGAACAGTGTGTCCAGCGCCGAGCAGGCCCTCTGTGATAGGTGCCAGTGAATGAATAGCCAGTGTGTATGCAAGAACTCCTACAATTTGTTCAAAAGTCACCTGCCTGGCCTTCTCGCTGGTGGTTCTGGTGTGGGGGTCCAGACCCAGTGTGGGCCTGCAAATTTGACAAAGTTGCTTCTAGGTGAGTGACTCCCAGCCTTAGCTGGACAACAGCTGGTTGTAAGGCCAGATCTGGGGATTGGACTCTTTCAAAGCTCCCTCCGAGGTCCTGTTGGGCAGCTAAGGGAGAGGAGCCCAGCCTCAGATGACCACCCCAGGTGCTCCAAACCACCTTCTGCCATTCTTGGAAAGTTCCACAAAGTCAAGTCCCTTTGTTCCACATGGTAGACTGAGTTCCCCAGCGAGGGGACCTCCTTACCAGACTCTCAGGGAGGGCAGAGCCTGTCTGAGACTCATAGGTGATGCAGAGCATGACCCCGGGCCCTGTGGCCCCTGCCCGATATTCCCCAGGAGCAGCTGGTGGCTCTGGTCACAGCCCCCCAGCACCTCCTCTTCCTGGCAAGAGCTATTGGAAGCTCTCCCTTCTCCTCCCCTGATAGCACAGTTTTAAATAAGCTCTTCATTTACCAGAAGTTCACACCACAGCGTACGTACGTGTTATGTGAGAAGCAGCAGCCTGTGCTCCTGGGGGATGCTGTGCGGAGGCGCAGGTGGGGGCTGGAGGAGAAGCCACCCTGGGGGGGGTGCACGAGGAAGGAAGAACTCTCGGAATCCGAGCTGGTGGTCCGGCCTCAGCCCTGGCAGTGCCAGGCTCCTCTTGGCTCTGTGTGTGGCTGGTGGGGGAGGTGGCACCAGCTCTGTGAGCTGACCTCAGGCTGCTGGAAGGCTTGGAGCCGGATGGGTGTATGATGTCACTGTGAGTTCCGCCAGTTGGCACCCCTGCGTTGCTCTGGGTCATTTACATGGCTTCAGTCATTAACCAGGGGCTCCTGCTGCTGATTAGTAGTCGCCTCCTGCCTTGCCTTGGAAACTGTGCTCAGAAGGGTTTTGGTGACAGTGGACAGACATCAGTCCCTGTCCTGCCTCTTCTTCCCAGCCCAGCCCATGCAGCATGTAAAGGAGTAAGCGAATTCCAGTGGCAGGGACTTTACGGTTTCCCAGGTTACCCTGCAGCCCGCCCCGCTGGGCGTGGGCGTGGTTGGTGCCCTACTGTGCAGAGGGGCTCGGGGTACCTCAGAGGCTAGGCTGCGCTGGACCTCACCCAGGGCTTCTGCCAGCTCCATCTGCACCTGGCTGGGGACTGATGGGTGGGCCAACGCCACATCCCTGGCGTGGTCTGGGCTGTTTTCCCTTCCCTGGCATTCATTCTGATGGCCTAAAAGCAGAGAGATCAGGGATCAGTGTGCCCTGTGACCTTGAGCAAGACAGTCCCTGCCTGAGACCTCAGTTTTCCCAAAGGTAAACCAAGAGTGGGCTTGGGCTCTCTGACAGGAAGTAAGGCCCTTCTTCTCTTCCTTGAAGATTTTCAAGTGTGTCCTGATGCTGAGGAGTTGAGGGAAGGGGGCCTGTGGCAGCCCCCATCACGGGTCCGCCGTCCAAGGCTGATGCGTCTTGTAATAAATATTGAGCTGACAGATGCTAAGCCGCATCCCCAACCTCTGAATAAATAAAAAGTTGCCCAGAATAATAGCCCGGAAAATGCTAGAGGCTCCAATCAGCTCTCACCTCTGCCCCTCCCCCAGCCAAGCCTGTTCACCCCACCCCCACCTGCTTGCCTCCCCTTTTCTCCCCAGCCCCCAATGCAGCCAGCCTCAAAGACACCTACAGTGGCCCGGCCTGGCCTTAGTTCTTGACTGAAGCCTGCACAATCTCCCCTGTCCCCTCAGCTGCCACAGCAGCTAATGAGGACCAGCCCCTGCAGATGACAGCTGGGGGACAGGCCAGCCAGGCCCTTCTGGGCTGGCGGTGGGGCAGGGGGAGCTGATTTTAATCCCCAGCCCAACCAGCCGGGAGTTTCCCTTCTGTCAGGACCCTGGCTGGCCTTTCCTCCTCTAGGAGGTGAACTGGCCCTGCTCCTGGCCGAGGCCTCCAGCAAAGAGGACAGGAGTGCACCTAGGTGGCCCGGGATGCCCAGAACACGTGGTCCACTCCGACGTTGCTCTGAGCATGAGTGCGCGTGTTGCTTCTGGCTGTCTTCTTATTACTCCAGTTCAGGTTACCCAGGGTCAGAACCCCGGCTGTTAGGTCAAGTGTGAAGTTCAGGGAACATGAGAACTGAAAAGACATCTCCTCTCTGTTAAGATGAGGATGCTGAACCTGGGGCCCTGCGGGTGGAGCACATTCGTCCTGGGTCACTCAGCCAGAAAGTGGTAGAGGCTGGATTTGAACCTGGGTCTGGAGCCTGTGCCCTTGATCCCTGCTGACAGGGGCTTTGCTTGGGGACCATACAGAGATGAAGCCTCCTCCTTGGGGTCAGCCCAACCCAGGGAATCAGTGCTGCCTGGTCCGGTGGTTTGAGGAACACCCTGGGAAACAGTGCCCCTCAAGAAACCTGCTTCCCGAGGGGTGTCATGGGAAGTGTTCTGGGGCCAGCACCTGGTGAGGCTCCTCAGACCTTCCTTGAGCTCCCAGACTGTGAGAGCCCGCAGGGAGGCCCCCGGGGTAGCAGGCGGAGGCTCCAGGCGGAGGCTCCAGGCGGTGAACGCCCTCCTGTGCAAGGCGTTTCCTAGATGGTATCTGCAGGGAGGATTCCGGCCGCCTGGTGCAGGGCTCCTGGACTTTCATCCCTGTTCCTCTGTAGGTGAGAGTGCAGAGACGGATCCGGATTGTGGCCAGGTCTCCTGGCTCACACGGGGCTGGAGCCCTGCTGCTTGTTGGGAACTTGGGGGACCTGGGAACCTTGGGCTCCGCGGGCCCCTCCCAGGGTGTTCTGTTTGCCCAGGGCCAGTCTGAGCACATGGCCAGAGATGGGCCAGAGAGGGCAGGAATTGACACCCAGGTCCCTTCCCCAGCAGGCCAGATTCCTGCTATCTGGCCCCCCACCATCCCTGCCATTCTGCCCACCCCCACCCCCATCTCCCCCAGGGCCCAGGCAGGTCCCTGCACCTTCCCTGGCTGCAGATGCAGGAGTCCTGGGGCCTCCTGCAGGACACCCTGCCACCGCCACCAACCCGCGCCACTGCCCTGAAGATAAGGATCCCGTCTGGCGCCGGAGTGCCTTTCCCCTCCCTCCTTCCGAATCTGTTCCCTGATTATCTGCAGACAGCCCCTCACTAGGGGGCCACCAGGGAGGGGGACCAGGCCTCAGAGAAAGACAAGGAGGGGTAGGAGCAGAGGCCTGTAGCCACCACCGCCCCCTGTCTGCACCATTTGCTAAGTGCCACCAGAACTGGAGCCCCAGCTCAGCTGAGGCTGAGGGCCGATTGCTCTGGGTGGAACTGACCCACTGCAGGGGGAGGGAAGGGGCACGTGGACTGGAGGCCCTGCAGAGTGGGCTGGGATGGGGACAGAGGGTGGGGTCACTTAGTGGTCAGCGTTCCTTAGCATTGGGCCTGGATGGTGCCCAGAGGGGATGTGGTAGAGGCTGCAGTCAGCCAGACGACCACATCCTGTGCGACGCTGGCCCTTCCCAGGCCAGATGGGGGCTGAGGGCACTTAGCAATGGGGGTGCCAGAGGGCCCCGGAGCCCAGCCTGCAGCTCTGGGGACTGGTCTCAGAGGATGGCCAGGCTGCTATGGAAAGGAGGGGAGGCTCCCCACCAGCAGGGCCTGGGCCCAGGCACCATCCCAGAGTCCCAAGCTTAGAGCCCTAGAGAGTGCCCACCATGGCGTAGACAGACGGCACGACCAGTTCCAGCCGGAAGGGAACAGCCCCATCTCCATCTCGCCCAGAGTCTGCTCTTCTGTGTCCTGGGGGCTGCATCATGGGCCCTGACCACTGGGGTTGGGAGCTCTAGGTACAGGCCATGCCCTGCTGCTACCATGCTCTGTGACTCCAGGCAAGTTCCTTTCCTTCTCTGGGCTTCACACACACATCAACTAGAAACTGAGGAGGCCTGGGGGGACGGGAGAGAACAATGGAGACCTGCGTCCACAGATGCCACCTTTTCAAAGTTCCCGTGAATGACATGTTGGAGGTGACACCCTGGCTGAAGCAGATGCCCCATTAATAGGAGCACAGCTGACAATAGCAGCTGAGGCCAGGGGCCTGGCGGCCAGGTGTGAGGAGGCTGAGGGTCGCAGTCTCCTTCCACAGGTGCTCGATGGTGCAGACTTTGAAGGAGACCCTGTGCCTTCCCTGCCTCCAGCCTCTGCTGCCCGCCCCCTCCCCCATTTGGGGGAGGGGCGTCAAGATGGCAAGATCATTTTTTATGACTTCCTGGCCCTGGAGCAGAGGCTGAGGATCAGGTGGTGTGGGCTGGATTCCTGAGCCTCCCCTCAGAGCCCAGCTCATAAACATGCACGGGGGGCTGGGGTGCCTGGGGTGCCGGGCAGTGAGGCTGTCAGCAGCCTGCCCACTTAGGAAGTCCTAAAGTGTCCTCGGAGCTCCTCACAGGGAGCTGGGCCGCCCGCACCAGCAGGGGCCTCCTCCCTCCTGCCCGAGCTCCCACTGGAACCACCAGCCACGTGTGCGTGCGTCCGCTCTTCCCGTGCCTTGGTGGCACCCTGCGAGGAAAGTCTCTGCCTCTCTGGAGGGTGGATGGAGGCCCAGAGCTCTGTGGATGCCACCAGAGGCCACGTGGCCCCCCTTGAGCACAGCGAGCCCCACTATTCCCAGCTCTCTTCTCTTCCCAGCCCCAAGGGGGCCTGAAACTGTCCCTGGAAGCTCACAGAATTCCACTTGGATGAGGGAAGACGGTGGCCCGGTGGAAGTGGCTCAGGTTTGCTCCAGCCCGAGGAGGCCCCAGCTTCACGGAGGAGGCCGGGGTGTGGGAGAGGCTGGGAGCTTCGGGTTTGAGAAGGGAAGATGGAAGCAGGGGTGGGAGGGCAGAGGGGCCTGTCCAGAGTGAGGAAGGCCAGGAAGCCCCGGTGGGTGTGGAGCAGCAGAGACATCGAGCCCGGCTTGATCCTTTGGGGTGTGAGACCCAAGGAACTTGGTAAGCAGAGGCCACCCAGCAACCCTCTTCTCAGTCTCCGAGACTCGTGCTTGCGTGAACAGTTCAGCCACAGACTGGGTTCAAATCCCACCCACCCTGCTTCCTAGCCATATGACCATGGACAAGTGATGTAGCCCCTCTGAGCCTCATCTTCAACCCCCAAATGGAATTAATAGCAATCTGCCACCTAACACCATCACCAAGTTCAAGTGGTACTCTTCAGAGAGCCAGTAGCCTGGATCTGAAACCCACCTCTACCCCCTGCTGACCACTCACTCACCTGATGCCACCTCTGGAGGCCTCAGGCCTCCTGTCTGGGTGTGAGAGCCTGAGGCTTCAGTGAGCGCTGACACAGGGCCCTCAGCCAGAGCCTGGCGCGTCCCCAGTGCCAGTGACTGAGTGCCAGCCGTCAGTCACTGTGTGAGTGCTCACCGTGCCGTGCAGAGTAGCCTGCAGTGAGCCTCCTAGGGTCAGCAGGGTGGCTTTATTGGGATTAAGAATGGCCTTTGCTAGGACTTCCTAGAGCTCTTTCTTCTCTCTTAGGAAACATTCAGTGCTTATCTTCAGGCAGAAAAACAATACCCCTTCCACTTGTCCATTCTCCTCCTCTGGCCAGCTGGGTGGGTCTTGCAAGAGCCGGTAACCTGAGCCGGGAGGTGAGAACGGTGGGCAGAGGCCTCTGAAGTCAGGTAACTGGGGACGGGCTCCCCCTGAGCTCCTTCAGGGGAGGGGGATCATTAACTTCACCACAAACAGCCCTCCCGCCTGTGACTCCCGGGGGGGGGAAGAAAACTGGGGCCCTTCAGACACTGAATATATAGGACTGTGACCACTACTAAAAGGAAGCCCCCCGCCCAGGTAGAGAGCCCGCTTCCTGTTGGAGACCCCTGCCTGCCTCCCTGTGGGGGACCCTGGAAGGGGTGGATGGAAGAACTCAGGGTAGACTCCCTGGAGAACCCCGGAGCCAGGCAGAGTCCCCCACAACTCCCAGTGGAGCAGGGCCCAGGGACACAGAACTGAGTGTGGGTCACTCCCTGGGGCTGCTCTGCCCATGCCACCTGCTCCCTCCCTGCCCTCATCACCCACTCAAAATGTCCACCACGGTTCCTGCAAGTCAGAGGGCCCTGACACTGGGCACCAGGAGGAATGAGGCAGTGACGGGGTGTGGTCCTGGCAGGGAAGGGCTCTCAGGAGGCTCCCTGGGGTGTTCCTGCCTCAGCCCCCGCCCCTGGGCTTCCCAGAGGCCATGGGACAGTGAGAGGGCCTGTCCTCAACGCAGCTGTTCCTGATTGGTGCTCAGCGGGCAGGGCCAGGCTACTCCACTTGTGCCAGGCCAAGGTGTCCCTGGAGGCCAGCGGATCCCGTGCAGCAGCTGGTGCCGCAGGGCTCGGGGCAGCCTGCGGGCTCTGCAAGCCGTCTCCACTGTGAGCACTGTCCTGAGCTGGCGCTCAGAGCGGACCCGCCCCGGGCCTGCCCTCGGAGCTGCTGACCTGCGGGCATGCCTCCAGCTGGCTTGTGAAGGAAGCAGGGCTGAGCTGGGGGCTTTAGGCAGGTGGAGAGGGTGGCAGGTAGGCACTGCCCTGCTGAGCCTCGCCCACCCTGAGGTCCTCCCCCAGAAGCTCTGTGGAGACCTCAGGCCCCACATCTCCTGGGCCACTCTCGCCCCTGCCCACAGGGGCACTCTCAGGCCCCTGCCATGAGGCCGCTGCATATTTGGATGACTTGGATAGCTATTGGTGTCGCGCCCAGTCCTGTATCTTCTGGCTTCTTATCCCCTGGCCCCAGGCCAGCCATCACCAAGGTCACAGCAGTTCCTCTTGGACGCAGCCTCTTGAGTTCCCAGTAAGGGGGACCCTGGGAACCCCGGGTGGCCAAGGAAAGAGGCCAGACTCTCAGTGCTTCAAGGACCTGTGGTGGAGGTTGGTGCTCTCGGCCTCTTAAGGTTCATGTTGGGGCACAGGGCCAGCAGCGGGCGTGGAGGAGAAGGCCCCTCTCCTGCTTTCTGCTCCCTCAGAGTCCAGCCTCCCAAGGGGCCCACGTAATCACTTCCTGTTAGGGTCACGCTAAGCAGAGGCCAGCAACAATGATTTCCTCCGGCCGGCAGACGCCTGTCTCCTGTCCTCCCACGCCCCCACCTCTCCAGCTAGCTGGCTCAGTTTTAAGAGCCCAAGGGGAGGATGGGGGCAGGGGAAGCAGAGGCGTGTTTGATATTTCTGGCCATCTGTCTGTCTGACCTGAAATGCCTGTGACTGAGAAGTCAGAAGAAGTTTCCTTAGATGGTCCTCAGAAGAAAGATGAGGCTCTGGGTACCAGTCCCACAGGCCAAGAAGACCTTGGTGGGATTCCTGCCTAAAGGGCAGGTTTGGGGACGACTTCTAAGCCTCTCTGAGTTTAACAGCCTGGGAGTCCAAGAATCTATGATTTCCTGTGTTTGGTTTTGGACTTGGCATGCCCACATCTATCACCTGTTTGCCAGGAGCTGTTCTAAGCACGCCACTTGTATGGTCTCCACTAAGCACGCCACTTGTATGGTCTCCACTAATCTTCAAAATCTCCTTAAGTAGGAACTGTATTCCCATTTTACAGGTGAAGAAACTGAGTCTCAGAGAAAGCAGGCATCCAGCTGGGGTTTCACGTCCTGACTCCAGACCTCTTAAGGCTCCTGTGTCTTGAGGCCCATTAGCTGTGATGCACCTCAGCTGGAGGGAGGTCACCCATGCAGCCCAGGTCTCCCAGACCAAAGGGGTCCCTAGAGGAACTGTATCTGAGGAGCCGTTGCCGTAGCCGCCTCCAGACATCCTACACAAGAGGCCTCATACTGGGGCACAGGGCCAACAGTTGTCGTGAAGCTTGATGTCCTCTCGAGGGCTCCGTGTCTGCACCGGAGTTCAGCTCTGGGGGGGTCACAGAACCACCTTGCATCTTGGACCCTGGTGACTGACAGTGTCCGAGGACTGTGGTCTGCTCAGGAAGGAGGCAGAGGCTGCAGTGAGCAATAGGTCGGGGCCTTCCACTGGCCTTCCTCTCCTTCCCACCAGGTAGCCTGTAGCTTCCCGTTGTCTGAGTAGGGAGAGGCCCGGAGGGAGGGAGGGAGAAACAAGTTTATTGGGTTTATCTTACTTCATACCGGGAGGGTGGGCTGGTCCTGAACACCACCTGTGGTCACTGGCACCAGGACAGCAGGTCTGCCTTCTCGTTGGCCTGGCACCTCCTCGGGAGATCTCTATCTCTAAATCATGGGCTGACGGAGCTGGAAGGGGCCTCCTGTTACCATGCCCAAGGTGAGGCCCAGAGCTGCTCAGTGCAAGGTCACAGCAGTGTCACTGGGCCATCCGGTGGCAGGCAAAGGCCAGGTTGGTAGTAATCCAGCTCTTCTAGCAGCAGGGCTAATAACGGCCCAGGCTGCTGCCTGGAGTCCCCAGGCGAGGAGGCGAGACTCCGGTGCTTGGAGAGCCTGCAGAGAGGCCCAGCGGCCGCCTGCCCTGTCCAGGCCGAGGCCCTTCCTCTGGGCCGCCCCAGCAGCACGGAGGCGCTGTGGAGCGAGGGTGTCGGTCGCCGATTGTCCAGGCCTCTGTGTCCCTCTCTGGGTTGCCTCTGTGGACAAGCGCCAGGCCAGTGCTGCCCCTCACACACAGGCCCAGCTGGTCTTGCCACCAGCTGGCATGAGTCCCTTTGTGTGGGTGAGGACATGGAGGCTCAGGGGGCCAAAACAGCGTGACCAGGAAGTAGTCAAATTCTTGGTGAGGTACTTCGAGGTCCCCAGAGCTAGTTCAACCTAAAGACGGAAGCCCCAAGGGGAGGGGAGAGGGAGCGGCCATGCGGGCAGCAGGCAGCCCTCCGCCCGGGTCCTGGGCCAGGGCGTAGGACTCTGCCCCCTGGGGTGGAGGGCAGCGCCTGGGGCTCCCGTCTCCTCCCACCCTCCGAGAGTCACAGACACCGCGTGTGGACGCCAGCTCCCAGGACCTCTGCAGCTGGACTGTGGGGAGTCCGCAGTGGTGACCCGTGAGTGGCCTCTGTCCCTGCGAGGCCTGGCTGTCTGCGGAGCTGGGACTCTGGCTCGCAGATGTTGGCGTGACTCCCTCGTGCCACTTTCGTTCTTGGGGTCCCTGCATCTGAGCTCATGGTCAGCAACCCCCAGAGTCTCGCCCTGTCGGCTGCAGAGCACAGGTGTGTCCCTGCCTTCCAGCAGGCAGACCGTGGGACACCTGATGAGGACCCCAGCTCGTCCACGGAGCAGGCTGGGGGCCACTTAGGGCTGAGCAGAAAGAGCAGGGCTTTGGGCTCCGTGTCCTCCCCCGTCCGTGCAGAGGGCCGTCACACCAAGCTCAGGAGCAGCGGTGTCCAGTGGGACTTCCCGGGGAGACGAGTGTGTCCCATAGGGTAGCCACTGGCCACACAGGGCTGCTGCGCCCTGGGAATGTGGCTAGAGCTTTGAAGGGACAGAGTCGTTTTTAATTTTAATTAAGGTTTCAGCTGCCACATGCGGCCAGTGGCCCCCAGGCTGGATGGCACAGTTCTCAGGGCTTCTGCAAGGCCATGGTCACCCCACCTGGACTAGTGGACTGGAAGGCCTGTCTGCCTGTCCCATGCTGCTTTCTGCAGTGTGGAGGAAAGTGACACAGCAGTGGTGACGATCTAAGATCACAGGATGGGACTACTTTTAAAATCTGTGGCTTATGATAATATTTATTAAGTGTTAACCAAGCACCAGACACTGTTGAAGGAGTTGACATGTCATGTTACTTAACCTAACGCTTGGACCTAAGCATTGTTCTCATTTTATAATCGGGGACACTGAGGCCCAGAAAGGTGAAGCAACTTGCCTAAGGTCACACAGCTAGTGTGTAGCAGCACTGGGATCTCCACCGAAGAATCTGTCTGCAGAGTCTGTTCTCTTTTTACAAACCTGCCTATTCTATTGACCCATCGCCTATTATGTCAGGTCCAGTACTGGGCTAGATGTTTTGGGGGATATGCAGTTGCATAACACAAGGTCCCTGCCCTCCAGGTCTCTTTGGGGAAACCTGCACATCACATGTCATACAGAAACAGTAAAGGACACCCACCCAACAAGAGCCTTTGACTCCGCAGGGTGGTGACAGGGTGGTGACAGGCCGTGCCTGCAGCATGGACCAGCACCTCTGGGAGAGGCTGGCTTCTACCCCAGGACCACCCAGGCGTCACAACACCCTGGGCTGGATGCTGCAGTTGATCACAGCCTCCGAAAGTGCCGGGCAGCACTTGCCATCCTCTAGCACAGCAGAAGGCGTGGCCGAGGCCAGCTGGGAGGACGTCGCCTCGTGTTCTCTCCCCTGGGAGCAGGCAGAGGAGGAAACCGAGGCCTGGGGTTGCCTGGAGACTCGCCTGGGGCTGCGCCCGCTCTCCTGGGCCCCACGCTCCCCGCGCTTCCCCGGACGCTCGCCTGGGAGGCCAGGGAACAGGTGGAAGGGAAGCACTGGGCCTGTGTATTCCGGAGGCGAGTCCGAAACTTCACAACAGCCAGAGGAGGGGGAGGGAAGGACGCTGAAAGCCAGGATGTCCGCTTCCCAGAGCGCACCTTCTGCAGCCGCCGAGAGCCGGGTCCTGGCGGTCCCCATGGGTCCCTGCCCACTCGTGTGCATGGGTGTCCCCAGTGGGGCCGGTGGGCGGGGTGTGCAGGCGTGGCCACGTGTGGTCGTGGTGACCGCGGCCTGCAGACGTCTCCAGCTCCCTCTGGCCTCCCCAGCCCGCTCCCGGCTTCTCCGCAGCCAGATGTCTCCCAGATGTTTCTCGCTTCCTGCCTGGCTCCGTGCAGTGCGTGTGTGTGTTTATTTTGGACAGTCCCCTAAATAATAACCATTTTAAGAAAAACTTTTCCTAACCTCGTTCCCACGAGGAGTCAGAGTTCAGGAAATAATCCCACCGTATTCACTATTGTCCCCGGGAGCCCTTCTCCTGGCCTCCATCCCCCACCCTGGGGACCACTTTTGAACAGATTTCTTTTTTTCCTACGAGATGTGTGCTCTGTCCGGGATGCTGGTGTCGGGGAGTGGGGAGGCTGGGTTCAGAGTTGGGAGCCAGCAGCCCCTGAAGCCTGGGGTGGGGGTGCCAAGTGCCGGCACTGCCAGCTCCCAGTGAGCAGCTTCGGGCTGGCAGGATCCCAGAGGACTCCTGCCTCCCTTCAGCTCTGAGGGCTGGTGGGAGCTGTGTGGGGCAGGGCCCCATCAGACCTTCCCTAACAGAACCCGGGAGAGCCTGCTGGTACTGACCCGAGGCCCTGAGCCCACGGAACCTGGGGTCTGAACTGGCCTTCAGGGGTGGGCTGGGGAAGAGGCCGCCCAGCGCCTCCAGCCAGGGGCCTGAGGGATTGGAGGTGTCTGCAGCACACGCCTTCCATCCCTGCAGGCCGGCAGGCCACGGGCCCCACCAGCCCCGCCCCACCGCGTGCTCGAGATGTTAGGGGCCAGCCTCCCCCCTGCTCCCCAGGCTCTGCCCTCCCCGGCTGCCCTCTGGAGCCTGGTGTGGCCCCCTGCCTGCGGGTGTGCCTGGCCCCCAGTGCCCGCCTTGCAGAGGGCTGTGTAGTTAGTGTTCTCTGTCCCTACAGACCTGGCCTGTGGTCCCACCTCCTACTGAAGGAGAGCAGTGTCCACTCCGCTGTCCTCAGGGGGACCCAAGCAGGCCAACAGTGACTGTTCCATAAAGGGGCCAGTGGCCCACTTGCCCAGGCTTTCTCCCTTCTCCCTGGCAGGCTCGACCAGGTGGAAGTGGTCGATGCCCTAAGAGGAAGAGGCCCAGGCTTGGCCTCAGCCAGCGGGTGGCTCAGCCGGGGAGACGAGGTCTGACCCGTGGGAACTTGACGCCCGACCACCCATTGGTGGTGCTGCCTCCAAGCAGGGTGGAGTTGGCAGGTCATCCCTGGACAGGTGGTGGGCCATGGAGGTCATACCGTAGCCCAGGAGAGGAGAAGGACATGGAGAGGTCCCTGCAAGGTGGACGATGCCAGGGCGCGAGGCTCTGCGGGTTCCTTCTAGGGAGATGACTGTGTGGCTGTCTGAGCCCTGAGGCAGGTGAGACCACCCAGGAGGGGTCCAGGATGGCAGGGGGGCCCTCCCGAGGCTGCTCAGAGCCCCTTGAGCTACAGCAGATGGCCGAGTGGCCTGTCAGCACAGGTGCGGGGTCAGCTCCTGCTCATCATAACCAGGGTGTGGGTGACTGGCTGAGAGGCAAGGAGGAGAGGAGGGAAGGACAGGTGGACAGCTCGATGGACACAGTATGAATGGACAGGAGTGGGACATGGGGCGGGAGATGGGAGTGAGGGGCTCCTCCTGATACTGCTTATCAAAAACCTTCGGTGAGCCGGGCATGGTGGCGCGTGCCTGTAATCCAAGTGACTTGGGAGGCTGAGTCAGGAGGATCGCGAGTTCAAAGCCAGCCTCAGCAACTTAGCGAGGCCCTAAGCAACTCAGTGAGACCCTGTCTCTAAATAAAATACAAAATAGGGCTGGGAATGTGGCTCAGTGGCCAAGTGTCCCTGGGTTCAATCCCCGGTTCCAAAAAACACCTTCAGTGGCCACCACCGCGTGGCCCCCACGCTCTTCCTCTGAGGGAGGACAGACCAAGACTGTCCATCCTGTGGTTAAGGCTGGCCCTGAGTTCACGCCCCCATGTCCCTTCCCCAAGTGACCAGGGACCCATCCTGCAGGCCATCTGGGGCCTGTCAGATCCTGCCCTGCTTCTCCGGGTGCTCAGCCCCCAGCCTCAGCCCAGCTCCAGGGCAACGAGACCGTGGCGAAGCCGCCGGCCCGATGGTCCACCTGGATGTGTCGGCAGGACTGTTCAGGCAGCTCGTCTCTGGTTCCTTGGCAGTAAGGATAGCACAGGGCCATCCCTGCCGCAAAGGCACGGCCATTATCTGAGGACAGAGAGGTCGCAGCGATGGCAGAGTGAATGTCCCAGAACATCAGCGGAGGTGTCCTGGGGTGGGAGCTGCAAGTGCAGAGTGGGGCCCTGAAGAAGGTGCTGTCCACCGGCCGGCCCCCAGCGCTCCCCAGGCGGACGCACTGGAGAGGAGAGGTGGCCAGCGGCCCAGCCTGCTTCCCTCTCGCCCACCGAGGCGGCCCTGGTGGGCAGGTTCCCAGAACTGTCCGCTGGAGGTCGCAGCCTCTGGGCTTCTGCACCTGACGGTGACATGGACCTCCCACCCACCCCCAGCTGAGCCAGCCATTGCAGGGGCCTGAGTCTGGGCCTTCTTACCTTGGTGTCCCCAGGCCTGGTCAGGACGTGAGCAATGACCACATCCCCAGACAGGACCCTTTTCATGGCCAGGAGTTCTTGCTGTGGAACCAGGAAAAACCAGGCTGCGGGCTCCTCAGCAGGCAGACGCCTCAGGGCCTCTGTGGCATGTCCTAGGGTGGGGGACCCAGGCCAAGTGAGGCTTCCTAGTGACTTGGGGGGCCCATCTGAAGACCTCAGGGAACAGAAGAAGGACGGGAACTCCCATGTGCCCTTGGCTAGTGGCTGATTCCCCTCCTGGTGGCCTCTATTCTTCTCTGTGTGCTGGGGGGTGGGCTTGGCGACCCCCCCCTTATCTAGCACTGCGTCACCAGGCTCATGATGTCTCACCAGGCGCATGTTTCTCTGGAGCCACCCGGGCCTCCTGGTGCCAGCTCTCCGCTCCTGATGGCAGCATCGTGGGCTCTCCCTGGGTCCTGCCTCCAAGGAGCCGAGAGGCAACGGAGATGCCCCCCCCCCCCCGGGGTCCACAGCCCGCCTCTGGCCTCTGGCTCCCAGCGCTTACCCAGCAGGAAAGCCCTCCCAGGAGGCTGCGGGGCCAGGAGGGAGGCCTTGCAGACGGAGCCAGAGCCGAGAGAGACGTCAGAGAAGTTGGAGAGCTGGAGGCAGAGGAGGCCCCACCCTGGGCGCAGGGGTGGGAGGCCGCCTTGCCGTCCCCTGAGCTGGCACTTCTTTCTCTGGGTGTTAAACTCAGCTCTTCCTCCCTTTCTCTCAGACTCCTGACTGCCTGTTAAATAATTTAAACATTTGGGCCTAAAGGGCTTCAATTATCCGTTAATTTACATTAGTAATTTATGTATTCGGCAGAATGGACACAGTGAGTGTGGCTGTCCCCAGGAGACCCGCTGGTGTCCGCCGCCCTCGGTGCTCCTGAGAGTCTTATCCTTTCTGCAAACAAGGCCTTTTTTTTTTTTTTTTTTTTTTTTTTAAAGTGGCCCCCGTACACTCACACTTAGTACCCAGAACCACACCGTGTCACGGTCACGCAGGAGGACATCTGTGCTCATGGTGAACGCCCACGAGCTTCGGGGACAGGCTTCTCACACGCACGGACAGGGGTCAAGTGCACACCTGTTGGGACCGCCCTGCCTGCTGCCCCCTGAACCGTCTGCACCCCCAGGCCCATGGCAGACACAGGCTCCTGTCCTCCTGGTGGTCCCAACGCAGCTCTCTGGCACAGAGGCCAGTGGGCCCCATGGCTTCAGACAGGCTGTTCATCCGGGTGTCCAGTCCCTCCTTGGGCAGCTCCCCAGGCACTGACCCTGGGTTGGAACACGGCATGAGAACAGGCCCCAGCCACATGTCTATCCTGCGCCCGTGCCATGCACTGCCCTCCCCCTGCATCTCAGGCGCACTGCCCACCAGGCCTTGGCACCGGCACCTGGCACCGCCTGAGCTCCTGCCCTGACCTGGCCCTGCTGTCAAGGGGAGCCCATTTGGCATTGCCAGCTCCCGGCTGCCCCGGCACCAGCTTGCAAGGGCTGAGGCCTTCCCAGGGGTGGGCACGGTGGTGACAGAGAGTGATGTCCCTGTGTGTGTTTCGAGTTGGTTCCACAGAGATGAGCCCCGGACCCTCCAGGCAAAGCCCTTTGAACCTGGAACCATCCCTGGGGATGTGGCTTCCCAGCTGTCATCCTGACTCCAGGGCAGTCCCTGGCATGTCCCCAGCCCCTCGTACCTCTTTCTTCTCCTCGACAGCCCACAGAGAACAAGGAGGGAAGGGGCAGGTGCCCAGTGGGCAATGCCGTGGGGTGGTCCATTACACAGAGGGGAAAAGCCCGCAGGAGTTGGGGCATGGGGAACAGGCTGACGGAATCTTCTAGAGCGGTCCCTTGTAGGGGACTGGCCTTTGTATTCCCGTGCCAAGATTTCCCTCTGCTCACTCTGGCACTCAGGCTCTGGTCCTGCTGCCCGCGTGGGGTAGAGAAGCAGGTGTCCATGCTCAGGAGCCAGGTGCTCAGCGGGTGGGCCACAGGTGCCCACCTCCCTGTCCTGTGGGGGGATGGCTGTGGCAGCAGGCACCCCGCACTCCTGAGTAGGGCCTCTTGGGCCTGAGCCACCTGCTACTGATGACATCCTACCATGCCCCTTCTCCTCAGGAGGCCTTTAACAAGGGACATTGGCAGTGGGTCGGACATCAGAACATTTGTCCCCTGGTTCCCAGGGGTTACCCTGAGCCATTCTGCTTAATCCAAACAGGACGCTCCCTGCTTGGCTGCGAATCTCGCCCTGCCCTGGGAATTCCCGCCATTGCCTTTCTCTGAGAGCCCCCTCTTGCTCATCCATCTGGCCTGGCAGGGGTGTCCCAAGCCTCCTCAAGGCCCAGCCTAATCCTGACTTTCTCTAACTCACCCTCCCAAACCTGAATGGCCTGCACCTCCAAACCGAGGGCAGCAGTGGCCATCGCGGGTGATGTTCAGAAAGCCCAAGGGTGGCTGCCTTGTGTGCCATGTTGAAAATTCCAGGGCCACACCTGGACTCATTTGCAGAGGTCAGCATCGGTTATTGACGTCTGCTATGGTGTGGATAGGGACGTGGTGTCACTCAGGCGAGTTGTTTGCCATCGCAGATCTAGGGCCAAGTTAGTCTTCTTATTGCTGCATAGTGGTTTCCCAAATGGTTATCTTCCTCCTAGCTCCCAGCACCCAAAGTAGATTATAACTTTGCTTATAAGCAAGAACATTCTTCTCTAGCCCCAGTAGATTCTAACCTAGGTCTGGGTACACCTGGAAACCAAAGGGGATCCTTAGACTAGAGGTGGAGGATGTGCCAGAGATCCTGGAATTCAGCAATGAGAAATAGGTTTCCTCTTGCCTACCAACTCTGAGCCAACAGGAATGACTTCCAGGAGCCATGCTGATACTGAGACCGATCAGGCTGTTGGGAAGAGTGCTGTGGTCAATTAGTGATGCCTGTCACAGGCTCAGCCATGGCAGCGGTTGTGATATTGCTCTCCCTTTATCTTCTGAATACATCGATATGGACTCTAGGATCCAAAGAGGGGTAATCTGTCAGAAGTCACCCCAATGGCTTGCTTGAATGGTTAGAAATACTAGCTCTTGCCAAAGGAACCCCCACTACCATGGGAGGGGTCTAGGCAAGGAGGACAGAAGCTTCCCCAGTGCATGTTCATAAGTGTTCACGTGTGTGTAAATGCAGTAATCTCCTGTCACCCACAGATGCAGTCCCAGCACCCCACCAACTGCAGATAGCACCAAGCCCTCTACAGGCTATTTTTGCTTGTGTGTGTGTGTGTGTGTGTGTGTGTGTATGTGTGTGTATGTATATGGCAAAGTTTAATAGGAGATTAACAGCTATACATCTTAGTAACCTCAGCATATGATTTTTTTTTCTTTCCTTAAGTTGAGAACTTCTACCTTTTCACTTCAGGGAGGCACTTTGTAACTTCTTGTCATATCCAAATGGCCAGCACCACTGTTCTTGCACATAAGGGCCATGATTAAGTAAAACACAAGTTACTCGAGCTCAAGCCCTGTGATAGAGGCAATGGCCGGGGATCTGAGCATGGGGATGGCTACTGAGTGACTAAGGGGCAGGTAGCATATAGACCATGGATACGCTGGACACAGGGAGGATCCACACCCCAGGGAGGAGGGCATGAAATTTGAATGGTGTGTGATTTAAAAGTTACGAATTGTTTCTTTCTAGAGTTTTCCTCTTAATCGTTTTGGCCCACAGTATTGACTGAAACCATAGAAAGCAAAATAAGTGGGACTACTCACACTCACCGAAAGGTGTGTGCCCACATGTGTGTTCACACACACACCTTTGCCTTCCCTCCTGACAAGCCTCGTCCTCAGTTGGTCTGTGGGACACGGACAGCCCAGTGGACGGGCACTGTTGATATATCTGTGCAAGACTGGTCCCTATGGCTGTGGTCTTCCTAAGTCTTGTATGTGTGTGTGTGTGTGTGTGTGTGTGTGTACCAAGGATTGAACCCAGGGGCACTTAACCACTGAGCCACATCCCCAGGACTTTTTATATTTTATTTAGAGACTGGGTCTCACTGAGTTGCTTAGGCCCTCGCTAGGCTGCTGAGACTGGCCTCGAACACACGATCCTCCCTCAGCCTCCCAAGCCACTGGGATTCCAGGCGTGCGCTCCCACACCCAGCTCTTCCTAACTCTTTGTGCAGTTTTTAAACTTGTACCTTTTGCTCTTTCACACCATAGGTAGTCATTGTGCTTGAAACATTTAAAGGCATCTTGGATTTTCCCCCAGCAGCTGCCCTGGACTTCAGACTTGCAGGCCACGGAGCACAGCTTACCCCCATCTTCAAGGGGGACTTTCCATTTGCCCCACAATGGGAAACGAGAGTCATGTCGGGAAGGTGGGCTCTACTTTAATAAGTTTGCTTTTAAGTGCGGTCCCCCAACCGTACCCCACGCGCCTGCAGACAAAGTGATTAAGATTGCTGCAGGTTCATGGCCCCTCCCCAGACTGGCCGCACAGCCAATCCTGCCAAGGTGAAAGAATGAACCGAGAAGTAACCGCCCAAGAGCCTCGCCGCTTGCCCACCCAGGGAGGAATTGAGTGTGATATTTATTATTAAATGGGGCTACTTTGGATCTGGGGCAGCAGAAACCACGGGAGAACAGCAGGCCGCAGAGCAGGGCTGGCTCCCATTATGGCTCTGCACCAGGGCGAACAGGGCTTGATATGCCGCCCGTCAGGCCACCCCTGCCCACTGCTGTTACAGATGTTTCCAGAGTGGTCATCGCTCAAGGAGGAAACCAAGGCCTGGGCAGGTGCTGACGGGGACAGCTGCTGGCAGTCCCTCAGCTCTGGTCTCACGCCAGGCTCTGTGCCGAGCTCCGCTGGCTGACCCTCCAGGGTGGGCGCCATTTCTCCCTCTTGGAGTGAGGGCGACAGGCTCAGGTAAAGTGACTTGCCCAGCCTGGAGCCCCGGGGACTGGCCGTATTCCACAGGAGCCTGAGCTGCAGGGAGAGGCGAGGCACTGGTGGCCGTGAAGAACATTCCAGAGGGGTAGTGAGTTGGGAGCACCAGCGGCAGCCAGGCCCGACTCTCAGCCCCGGGACTGTTCTCTGTGGGCAACGGCTGGGGGTCCCGGCGGAGAACAGGTTCCCTGGAGAACTCAAGGGAGGAGAGGGGAGAAGCTCGACAGGCCCTGGGATCCGACCTAAAGGCCTTCCCCACCCTGTCCTGTGCCACTCAGGCCACTGACTCCTCCCCGACACCTCGGCCCTTACGGGCGGGGACCCTCCACCTGTCCCCTCCGCTCCTCAGGCTGCTCACTGCAGACTCCAGCCTCGGGACCCCCAGGGCCCGCCCCCCAGCATGGAGCATCAGCAGTGCCACACCGCTGCCACTCAAGCGCCCCGCTGCCTCCTGGCCCCGTGGCTTGGCTCTGGCCTTGCTGGCCACCCACTGCGAGGCCTGCGCTGGGGTTGGCAGCACCTGGGCTTCAAGGCCATGCCCAGGAGATCCTGATGCAAGGAGCAGCAAGAGCGGAGCTCCTGGGAGTGAGGTTCCTCCCCCTCAGCTGGGGCCCTGAAATACCCTAGCTGGGGGGCAGACTCCAGCGAAGGCCAGGGCGGCAGATGGTGGAGTACCGGCCAGTGCAGTGGTGGGGCATTGGTGTGCCAGCGTTTCCGTGTGTGCGTGCCAAAGCCACTCAGTCCCGGGGCCCTGCCATGCTCCCTGGCACCCGCCGAAAGCATTTCTAGGATGTCAGAGCTGCTGGCCTCCCTAGGGCTGCCGAGGGCAGGAGAGGCGGGAAGGCTGCAGGAGCCTGAGCATCTCCCTCCCCGGGGATCCCCTCACCCTGGAGCCGAAGGTGGGCACCCCACGGGTGGGTGGGGGCAGGAAGCCCAGGAGACTAGAGAGGCTGTTCAGGGACCACCTTCCCTAAGTGGGCGTCCCTTGGGGGGTTTCCTGGGGACCCCTCCCAGCATCAGGTGTGGCCTTCCTGCCATCATATCACACGAGCTCCATCCGTGTCCCATCAGGCCCCGACTTGCAGCAGCCCGGGTCCCCAGCTCTGCAGACGGGGCGCTAATGCCTACGGGGACAGAGAGTTTTTGTTCGAGATCGTATCAAGTTGGTGGTCGTGTTGGGACTGACTCCAGGGTCTGACTCTTGGTCTGCCCTTCCCACTGCAGCAGGGGGTTATGCAAATCATGTGAATTCTGTGCAAACCCCTGGCTTCCTACACCTCAGGCCAGGTGGAGGGCAGGGGGAACGCTTCCTGCTGGCGTTGACGGGGTCTCCTGCCCTCACAGTCCACCAGATCCCAAATGGCCTATCGTACCCACTACCCACACCAAGGCCTGGGCCCCCACAGTCTGGTGACCAGGGAGGACTAGAAGGTGGCTCTGGGACTTTGGGCGCCTGGTGTCTTGCTACTGTGGGGGGCAAGGGACTGACAATACCAGGAAATAGCCAGAGGAAGCCTCTGGGATGGGTCCCCAGAGTCTGCAAGACGCCATGAGCCCAGAGCAGGGAGATTTTCTCACGAGTCCTGGAAAGGCAGCTCATCATCCCCAGGCCCCCTGGGTCCCCATCAATAAGCTGGCTTGAATGGGGATGCTGGGTGGGGGGAAGATTTATTTCCTGGCTTTGGAGCCAGCCGCCCACCCTGCCCCCACCTTCCTCTGGGCCGGAGGACAATGAGCATCCCCAGCCAGCCTTCCTGGGGCAACAGGTGCAGGAGCGGGGCGGGCCCACCGCGTCCCCCCAGCCCCAGTCTGGGGCTTGTTCTGTGCTCCTGATCCTGGGGCAGCCCAAGGGTTGCTTGCCAGAATCTCTGGGGCTGTTTGAGATGACACTAGGCTCTGGCTCTGTCCCCCTTACTTCTGGGTCTAGGAAGTGGTCAGTTGGTTGGTTTGTGTATTCCAGATAACGTTGACTAGTTCCCCAACGACAGAAAACAAAAATCTGAAAAAGAATCCCCCCAGTCCGGCTCAGACCCAGCCTCCACGGCACAGGAGTACCTTTCCCTCCAGGCCTGCCCAGCCCCCTTTGGTGGTGGAGTGATGTCTGTTGTCTGTTGTTTCACTTCATGCTCTGGTCTTCTGGCTCAGCACCATCCCAGGAGCCTTTCCTGTGTCCTGCACAGACTTCCTGGTTGGCACCGTCGATACTGAGGGTAACCCAGTTTGTGGGTGTCCCTCACCCTACCATCTGCCCGACGTCGGATATTTCTCTCTGGTAAATAACGCTGCAGTGGACATCCTCATGCTCAGAGCTCGGGTGAGGGTAAATAACGCTGCAGTGGACATCCTCATGCTCAGAGCTCCGGTGAGGGTAAATAACGCTGCAGAGGACATCCTCATGCTCAGAGCTCCGGTGAGGGTAAATAACGCTGCAGAGGACATCCTCATGCTCAGAGCTTGGGTGACGGTAAATAACGCTGCAGAGGACATCCTCATGCTCAGAGCTTGGGAAAGGGTAAATAACGCTGCAGAGGACATCCTCATGCTCAGGGCTCCGTGAGTTCCTTAGAGCAACTTCCTAGAAGTGGAATCTAAGTTAGAAAACAATAAAAATAAAAGCCACCTTCATCCATTGCTTTGTGATTGGGAGCAGGAGTCACTCCCAAGCTGTCACTCTCAGGAGTCCCCCCAGATGCACTGGCCTAGGAAGTTGGCTGGGAAGTGGTCGGAAGTGGTTCTCAGACAGCTTGGGCTTCCCCTGCTCCCCACGCCCCATGGGTTCTGGGGGAGGGAGACAAAAGGAACTCGGGGTTCTCTCTGCCAGAGTCCCTAACTTAGAAACCCTTGGGGCCCCAGGGGGACCGCTGCACCAAGCGAGCGGGCCACTCCTAGTTGGTAATTAGCGCCATCCATCTGCAGCCAGATCTGGAAGGAGCGGAAGCCCTTTAAAGTAATTTGCTCTTTTAATATCACCCCTGTGATCTCATTTAATTTTTTCAACCGAACTTTTCTCATGGAGGCAGCCCAAGGCGCCTGCGCTCCGCCAGCCGCCAGCCGGGCCTGAATCCTCGCCTTCCCTGTGGGTCTGACTCCCCAGCTCTGCCGGGAGTCTCTCACCCCCAGCAGCTTGGATCCCAAAACAGAAGCACTATTCCTGTCTAGCTACCGAGGGGAAAGTGCAGGGTAGGAGATGTGGCTTCAAACATCGGCTGTCGCTCGCTGCTCCCAGTCCCCTGGGGGAAGGCGGGCCATGGTGTCCCAGGCCATTCTGGGAGGTTCTGCCTGACCGAATCTCAGGTTATCTCCCATGAACCCTCTGTACGTAGTGCAGCAACCCATTTTACAGATAAGGAAACTGAGGCTGAGTCTTAGTGACGCCACGGTCCCTACTTCTTCCTCTGGATTGCCAGAGCCCGTTCCTCCTCTGGACAACCAGGAGATGCAGCCAGGATGCTGTGGTCACGGTGCCATGCCCAGGGGTGGCCAGGTGGGTGGCTGCATCTGCCACACTCCCACCCCACCGCTGCCCCTCTCCCAGCGCTCCTAGCCAGGCTGGCCGGCTCCTCAGGAAGGGAGGCCCTGCTGAGCCAGCAGCAGGCTGGGGGCAGGAGTACGTGATTTATGGCCGCCTGTCCCCCGGTGCCCCGCCCGGCCTGGTGTGCTTACTGCCTAATGGAAACCGCATGCAGAGGTAGTTCTGCCAGTTCTGGTCCAGTGACAGGACCACCACCGTGCCCCAGGGTGGGGATGGGACAGGGAGGAGAGGGACCTGGGCGGAGGCCAGAGACGGAGGCATAGAGGCTCTGAGAGAACAGATGGAGCCCAGGCAGGTTACTCAGCGGGTGGCAGTGGCTGGCAGCCCGGGCCCCAGACCAGCTTCTTCAGGGAGCCAGTGGGGAGCCAAGAGGTGAGCCAGGAGCCCTAGGCCCCAGCTGCCCAGCGGCAGCCCCGCCTGTGTGCGTCAGTGGGTTTGATATTCTTAGAACATCTAAGCTTCTCATCTAACCCTTCCATGACAGATGAAAAACTAGGGTCCCAGAGAGGGTCAGGGACTTGTCCAAGGTCACACAGCATGTTGATTACTGAGCCGAGACAAGAGCCCAGGTCCCCGCTTCCCTGGGGTGTCTCAGGAACATTCCAGCCAACACGGAGTGGAGGGGCAGAGAGGAAGACCTCAGGGAGGGCAAAGAGGAGAGCCATGCCAAGCAGGAGCCTCGGAGAGGGGAGGCCATTGAGGTCTGGGGCCCGAAGGGGCTTTGTGAGGAGGAGGCTTTGGACAGCCCGGCAGTGGGACCTCGGAGGGGGGCCAGCACCTGCCGGACAGTGTCCTAGAGGCGCAGGTTGAGGGGGACACTGCAAACCCGCACCTGCCAGCAGCTGCCCCGAGCTCCCTGCCCGCACAGAGGGACCGAGCAGGCGAAGGGTCACCAGTGCCCCTGGATCTCAGCTCCTTCCTTCTCCTGGGTCCAGCAGGGAGCTTGCCCACCAGCCTGCGAGTCAGCGCCCCTCCTCTCTGAGCTCTGTTCTCTCTTCTGTCAGATGGAACCTGGGCCACCCCACAGGCAGGCGGGGTACCGGGAGGGTGCCCCGGGAGGCTTGGCAGAGATTTCGGAGCCTCAGTGAGTCCATGCTGGCTTCAGTTAGGACTCCAAGGCCCTCATCACCTCTCTTGGTCTCCTGTCTCCTGCAGGCCCCTAGACCAGTCACCTAAGCCGTGAGTCCCTCGGTGACAGTCGCCACTGTGGAATGGGGAGAAGCAAGGCTGCTCCCCGGCTCCCAGCTCCTCCTCCTCACGCCAGGTGCTCCTCAGAGGTGCTGTGTGGGTTTGGAAGGTGTTGCCCCTGGCTGGGGGCCCGGTAGCCATCTGGGGCCTGAGAACAAGAAGGAGCCAGGAAACAACCCAGGCCTGTTGCAAGGCAGAGAGGAGGCTCTGTCCCCTCCCTGGAACCGGGCAGGCTGTGGCCAGGTGTGCAGGAAACCCTGCCAGGTCACCTGGTCTCAGTGGCTCCAACAAACACTGAGAGTGCCTGCCGTGCCTGGGGGCCAGGCCAGTGCTCTCTTAGAGTAGGTGATATTCTGCTGCCCACTTTATAGATGAGGAAACCGAGGCCAGAGACTTACAAGACGACCCAAGGAAAACGATGCTGTCACCAAGAGCCATTTTTAAGAGTTTTCCTCATGTGGCTGCCTAACTAAGACTCCTCACCCCATTGTGCTCTTTCCTTTCCCTCCCCCTTTAGCTCCATTTTACAGGTAAAGAAACTGAGGCCCAGCCAGGCATGGTGGTGCATCCCTGTAATCCCAAAGGCTCAGGAGGCTGAGGCAGGAGGATCACAGGTTGGAGGTCAGCCTTAGCAACTTAGCAAGGCCTTAAGCAACTCAGCGAGACCCTGTCTCAAAATAGAAAATAAAGGGGGCTGGGGATGTGGCTCAGTGGTAGAGTACCCCTGGGTTCAGGCCCTGGTACCAAAAAGAAACGAAACTGGGGGCCAGAGGGGCAAAGCCACCTGTGGATGCTGAATCTGTCCTTAGTGTTCCGGGCCTTTCCACTCAGCCAGGCTCTGGGTGACCCGGGTGTCCTCCGCCCTGCAGGGCAGAGGCAGGGCTCACCTCTCGGCTGGGCTGGAAGAACCTATGCTGCCTTATGCTTGCCAATGTCCACCTGCTGGCCAGGATGGCGGGGACACTTGCAGTTCGGGAGCCTGGCGTGAAGGTCTGGCGGTCTCCCTCACTCCTGGGTGTGTGTGGTGGTGTCTTTTTCTCGGGGAGGTTGTATTTTGTACCAGGGACTGAGCCCAGGGGTGCTCCGCCCCCGAGCCCCATCCCCGCCCTTGATGTTTTATTTGGAGACAAGGCCTCCTGAGCTGCCTCAGCCGCGTTGCTGGGGTTGCAGGCTGTACCTCTGCGCCCGGCTTGCCTGCTCTTGTTTCTGAGGGTCCTGGTGTCGAGGGTTTTCAGGCCTTCCCCTTTCCCTCCAGCCCACAGCTCCTCAAGGCAGCCTGGATTCTTCCTAAGCTGTGTGCAAGGCCCGTTGCCACTGTACCTTTCCCGATCCCTCTGCTCAGAGCACCCCAGGGCAGCAGGACCAGCCGTGTACTTGGACAACATGAAGGAGGCCCAGAGAGAGGAAGGGCCCCAACCAGAGTCACACAGCTTGGGGCATCCTAAGTAATGTCTCTGAGGTTCTTCAGAGAAAGGGCAAAGGAACCATGGATGAATTTGCCCAGGCAGCTCCTGCCCATGCCTACCCACCACCCAGGGCCCAGGTCCCCCAACCCCGCCCCGCAACATTGCCTTTCCTCTTGGGGTGGGTTCCCAGCCCAGCAGATCATCGGTCTGATGGGTGAAGGTGCTCTTCCCAGAGAGCCATGCCGGCACCCAAAGCCCCACTGCTTCCTCTTGCCCAAGGATGTCCAGTCCCTCACTGTCCAGGAGGAGCTGAGCTTGGGGTAGGCAGCCTGTGTGTGGCCATGGAGCCAGGTGTCACCAGAGTCCCACAGGATAAGCTGGAGTATAGATGGCCCAGCCTCCCTCACAGGCAGGGTGGAGAGAGGCGAAGTGTTCCTTAGGAAGGGAATAATGACTAATCTTAGACCTGACAGCCCTTTATAGTTTGTAAAGCACTTTTGCATCCACAGGAAGTATTCATCCAAAGATGAAGAAAGTGGGGCTCAGAGAGGTAAAGTGGCTGGCCCAGGCTCACACAGCTTTGGAAGTCTGTGGAGGGAACTTGGACCTACACCAAGTTCAGCAGGAGTTTCCTGAGTGTACTGATTACCTTCACCTTATGACTCTGTTTATTGTACGTAACGAGAGGCCTGGGAGATTATGTGCATCACCTCGTTCTGTAGAGGAGGGCATGAGGGCACAGAGCCCTGTGACTTCCCTGGGGACACGCAGGGAGGAGGGTGGAGCTCAGAGCTACAGCCCAGCCAAGCTCCAGCCAGACCCCAGCTCCCTCCCGACATCTGGGGACAGACAGCCCAGGGTAGCTTAGGTCTGCCCTCTTGATGTGGGAGAGCATGGCCAGTTGGGGACACGTCCTGGGGCAGCACTCGGGGTCTGAGCCAGAGCTCAGGAGCCAGGCAACCCAACAGCCCAGCTGCCAGGCAGGGCCTTGCTCCCTCCTCCTCTGGGGAAAGCGGGGGTACGCAGGGCCCAGCAGGTGACCATGCTTCTGCCCCTGCCCAGAGAGTGGCTTCTACACAGCTGGGCATCCCGTCCACCTTGCCAGGGGCCTCCCACCAGGAGGGGCAAGCAGGGGTCCTGAGGGGTCCTCCCCACCCCAAGGTGGAGGAGGCAGGAAGAGGCAGGAGGCTGGGCCTGGCCTGGGAGTAGAGGGCTCTGCCGAGGCAGGTGTGGCCGGTTGCCCCACTGGCCAGCTGTCCTCTTCCCGAATTAAGGTGTCCTTCTACAGATGCCCTGGGTCCCAGCCTAGCACTGCCAGGTGAGGCGGGCCTTTCCCCAGAGTCTCAGGGCCTTCCCGCCTTTGTCACCTCTGGGCTTAGGACCTTTGGCCACCCAGGTGAGGTGGGGCCAGGCCCACTCGGGAAGCCTTCTGTCCCTTGCCCCTTGCTGAGGGCAGCAGGCTGTCCTTGTTAAAGGGCCTCAAGGTCCGGGATCAAAGGCGCTATTGAAGAGGCCCGGGAGAGCCGGCAGGAGAGGGGAGGAGGAGGCGGCAGCAACCGGGAGACTGAGTCACCAGGGCCGGTTGTGGTGAGTGGGCAGGGGTGGCTGGAGCCAGGCCTTCCGGCTGGGAGGAAAGCCAAACCAGAGGCCCAGGAAGGGCCGCCAGGCTCTGGCCGCCTGGGGAGAGGTAGCCATTCCCTGGGGAACAGGGACCAGGCAGGTCAGGGGTGGGAGAATCCCTTCTCCATAGCGTGACTCATGTGGCCCAGTAGAGTCCCATGCCCAGGAGTCGTGGCCCTGTCCAGTCCAGTCACCACTGCTTAGCCATGCCTGCCCAGCGTGGGGGTGCCAGGCAGCCATGGACAAGCCCCCGGCCTTGGTGTTCCCCATAGCCCTTCACACTCTGGCACCCCGAGCTTCTGAGCGGAGGCCCAACATTGGGTGGAAAAGGCCTCCTGGTGCCAGCCTGGCCTCCATGGACCTGAGGTGGCAGGGGAGAGTTGGGCCTCGAGGGCTTCGTCTCCTGTGGGCAGTGCTGGGGATGGAGCCCAGGGCCTGTAGCACACCAGGCACGTGCTCTGCCACTGGGCTGCGCCCAGCCAAGCTCCTCATCCCTAACAGGGAAGGGACGACCCTGCTAGGCCTCTCAGGCTTCAATGCACCAACTGCATCCTCAGGATGGCTGAGACGCCCCGGGCACTGCAATGGGGGCGCAGGATGCAGTGTCCCTGCGCTCTAGCTGGAGCCCTGGGATTGTCCCTGACCGACGAGGTGCCTGAGGGCAAGTTAGCTAAGCCCTAACCCTGGCTAGTCAACCAGGGGTGCTGGGCCTGTCTTATGGGGTGGCCGTGCCCATTCGGCTGTGAAGTCCATGACCCGGGCCCCTGGCTGATGGGGGCTCCCGTGGGAGCCTCAGCTGGGGAGGCCTGCGTGGGAATTCTGGTGGGGTGGGGCCGGCCGAGGTGGGAAGGTGGCTTCAAAGCAGCTCAGGCCCAGACCGCCCGCTCCGACTCTCCCGAGACCGCAGCCCCAGCCTGAGCTGCTTCCCCATCCACTCCCAGTCCCTCCCTCTAACCAGCCCCATAAAAAGGGAGCGGGCAGGAGGGAGTCCGGCTGCAGACTTTGTAATTTGGCTTGGAGGCGGCTCCGGTTCGTTTTAACCAGGCTGTAATTACGGCTGGCACCCGGCACCCCCTCATTACCAGGGCCTGGAAGGAGGACTCTAATTATAGCGTGCTGGGTCTCGGCTCAGGGAGGCCACAGAGGAGGCCTGTGGAGGCAGGGAGGGACCCTGAGCTGGCCGGGCCTCCGGGGCCTTCCTCAAGGGGCCTCATTTCTCTGGCCTCTGTGGCACGGGTGGGCACAGGTTTGAGGCCACTGTCTCAGGGAGGAGAGGACCCAGAGGAACTCGGGAGGCTCTCTCTTTCATGCAGGGAGCATTCATTAAGCTGCTACTGTGTGCGCAGCTGGTCCTGGGGGCACAGCACGGGGTAGACAGGTGCCTCCCGTCAGTGATGGTCTCCAGGCAGAAAGCCCGGGTGGAGAATGCACCCTGGGTGTCGGGGGCCACTGCCTTCCTCCTTGAGTGCCCCTGCTGCCCTAGTCACCCCGGGACCCGCTGGGCTCCGTTGGCACGGCAGGGGCTGCAGGACCCTGCCCAGAGTCCTGTTGGACTGTGCAGTGCCCACGCAGGGCGTTAGATTTCATGGGACTCTTGCTGAGCACCTGTCCTCTGGGACCCCGGGCTCTGGTGGGGACCAGGCATTAGACAAGGGAGCACACAGGAGCATGTCACTTAAAAAGGCCATGAGGGCAGTGACAAAGAGCCTGCCAGAGGAGGACCAGCCCTGGGCAGGGGACATGGGTGCAGGAGGCCAGGCGCCCGGGGAAGTGAGCCGGGAGGAGCAGGGTAGCCCAGTGAGGGCAGGTGGGCCAGGAGGTGCCTGCCAGGTGTGGAGGCTGGCAGCCTGGGCAGGTTACACTCCCAGGTGTCCCTGGGCTGGTGGGATTCTCCTGGGCATCACAGGAACAGCATTGGACAGGAACGTAGATTTGTAATCCAGGCCCAGCTCCACCAGAGTGCTGTGTGACCTTAGGCCAGCCGTACCTCTCTGGGCCACAGCTTTGACGTCTTCCCAAAGGGAGGCCCCTGCAGGCACGAACCTTCTCTTTCTCTGCCCCAGTCCTGAGCATTTGAGGAGACCTGGGAATCCTATAACCAACCAACATGACTTTGGGGGAGGCCCCAACTGTGGAGCAGGAGGCCCAGGCCACGCGGGGGTGGGAGCGGAGAGCTGGGAGGGCTCGGGCTGAGAACCTAAGGGTGTCTCATCCTCTGCTGTGAGTTATTAAGAGCCACCCGGAAGCAGACACAAAGGGAATTGTCCTCAGCTAGAGCCAGCCCCACGCTGAGAACAATCAGGGAGGAAAGCCCAGGCCGTTTGTCCAGTGCACTGCCTGTGGCTGGGAAAATGTGTCCCTCAGCTAAAATTAGCCACCTGCGAACCTTCACATCACCGGCGACCCGGAGCCTCTATTGTTTTGAACTTGAGATCCCAGGGGCTTGGGGGCAGGGGTTCTCAGGAGAAGCCGGTGACCCCAGGGTCAAAAGCTGAGCCAGCTCTTGCTCACTGTATGCCAGTGCAGTGCCCGGGGACAGACAGACAGGGAGTCTAGCTGCCCAAGACACCAAGTGGTGGTGGCTGACACAGTGTCCGGTCCCCCATTTGAGATATTCTCCCCTGATGGATGATGTTGCTGATGCCCTGGGTGAGATGGAGTGGGGTTGAACGGGGAAGAGTTGCAGGAATTATAAGAAAATAGCGTCCATCCTTTTGGGGGGGGGGGGCACACAGAGGGGCGTGGCCCTCTGTTGGTGGCTGTTCTTCCCACTGGGGTTGAAAACCTGGCTTAGATGCTTTTGTAGTAACCATGTGACTTTGGGTGACTTCCGGTACACCGTAGAGGTGGCCATCGATACCCATCTCTCAGGGTCACGGAGACGACAAGCTGAGATGATGTGGATGGTGTAGGTATGAACCATGGCATGGCTCCCAGCATGCCAGGCACTGCCCCACCTTCCTGTGTGTGATGGCATTTGGTCGTCACTAGGAATGCTGCAGTGGGGTCCCCTGCTTTGCAGAGGAGGAGCTGGAGGCCCTCACAAGATGGATGATTTGCGAGGACAGACGATGGCGGTCATCATCACTGGGTCCTGACAGGCTCAGGCAGCATCAGCCCGACCCAGGCCACTGCACATGGTGAGGTCTTCTCCCTTTGAGAAGCCCCTAGCCAAGTCCTGCAGGGGCCCAGGGGAGAGCTGACCCTGCACCCCGTGTGCAGGGAATGCCCCACGTCTCAGTTGTTTTGGTGCCTCTCAGTGGACAGAGGGCAGCCTGGGAACAGACCGGAAATGCACGTTCTCAGGCCCCGCCCACACCCCGAGTCCCAGCTGGGCGCGGGGGACCCACAGCACAGATTGAGTTCCACTGCAGAGGGGGGTTAAAGAGCAAGGGAAAGTCAGAGAGACCCCTCCCCCGCCCAGCCTAGGCAGCCCGGCCCCGGTTTCCTCACCTGCCTGCTGGGGACAGGAGTGAGGTGCCCTCCTGCAAGAGCTGTTGGCAGAGTCAGTCATTCAGTCCTGGTGCGGGGCCTGGATCTAGCTGCAGTCATCACCCAGACCCCCTGCCAGCCCTGAGGACCCCTAAAGAAAGGGGGCATCGTTGTGGCCTGGGAAGCCCATCAACCAAGCCAGAGTGAAGCCCTCCTCGGGGCGGCGTGGCAGAGCTGGGCAGAGGGCAGTTAGCAGAAGGGGCTCTTCCCCAGGCTCCCCCACAGCTGGCCCAGTGCTGTCTGCAGCCAGGGAGGCCGACTTTGAGAACTGCAGTCAGGAGGTGCGGGTGCCCCGGACCCTGGGCTCGGGGCCCTCTGCTGTGGGCAGGTGGCCCTGCGGTTCCCAGGGGCAAGTCTTCACTGTCTTCCTTTCCAGCTGTGTGTTTTATTAATATATTTGTTGGTGTGAGTGTGTGTGTGTGTGTGTGTGTGTGTGTGTGTGTGTGTTGCTGGGGATCAAACCCAGGCCCTGTGCATGTGAGTCATGGGTCTGCCTCTCAGCTGCACCCCCAGCCCCTCCTGCGTGCTTTTGATGGTTCCTTGGAGGCCTCGAGGGAAGCACACGCTCTTCTTCCAAGGTTTCCTCCCCAAGGGGAGGCTCCTGGGACGTGGCCAGGGGATAGCATGGCTGACAGGCCCTTCCTCCCCTGCCCCGCCCCTGCTCAGGAGGGCCTTCCAGCCTCAGGAAGCCTCAGGCTCCTAGTGAGCACCCACCCCAACTCCCAGCTGTCCCCAGGTCCTCTGCATACCTTAGTGTCACACCTGGGCCCGTATGTCTCTGAGGTGGGCATAGTGACATCATGCCCATTCTAAAGATAAGTGGCCGGGTATGGTGGCTCACACCTGTAATTCCAGTGACTGGGAAGGCTGAGGCAGGAGGATCGCAGGCCAGCCTCAGCAACTTAGCGAGACCCTGTCTCAAAACAGAAAATAAAGGGGGCTGGGGAGGGGGCTCAGTGGTTGAGCACCCCTGGGTTCAGTCCCTGGTACCAAAAAACAAATAAATAAAACAAAGACAAGTAAACTGAGGCCCCGGGAGTTGGGGCCCTCAGGCTCCCAGTGAGCGGGTGGCCCACCCAGGACGGCTCTGGAGTCCTCTGGAGGACGCGCACTTCCCTCCTTTCTTGTCTCCCCATCTCAGGTCTCCTTATCCACCTCAAGAAACCCGGGGAGGAACCGACAGGCGGCGAGCCTGTTAGGCTCAGAGCCGGGGGCAGCCTGAAGGTGGCTCCCACTGGCTGCGGGCTGGTGCCCCTCTGCCTGCGGGGTCCAGAGCCTCTCTCGAGGTGAAGGTGCTGCGCCCGCCTCTGCCCCTGCCTTCCTCTGGCTGCTGGCTGGGAGGCCGAGGTGCAGCCTCCCCTGAGCCAGGCCGGGTGGTTACATCAGCAGGTGCAAACAAGCCGGCGGGGCGGGGCGCCGTCCCACGGGGCTGCGTGCGGCTCGGTCCCCCCACGCGGTCTGTTTCATTCCCTCCTTCCAGCTTGCATCAGCCTTTTGCAGCTCTGTGTCGTCCCGGGGTGGCTGCAGCGGGTGGGGGCGGGAGCTGCTGGTCAAGCAGCTGGAGGGCCCGCCCATGGGTTCTCGCCGCAGGAAGCGATCGTGGAAGCAAGTGCAGCACAGGTGCCAGCTGGGGAGCGTCCTCACAGTCTGACCTTGGTGTGCCCAATAGCCCTGAGAGGAGAAAGGCTCCCATTTCCCCAAAGAGGACTGAGGTGCAGCTGAGCGCCAGGGTGCCCGCCTGGAATCCCAGAGACTGAGGAGGCTGAGGCAGGAGGATCGGGTGTTCGAGGCCAGTCTCAGCAGCCTAGCAAGGCCCTAAGCCACTCAGCAAGACCCTGTCTCTAAATAAAATTTTTTTTTTTTTTTTGGAACCGGGGATTGAACCCAGGGGCACTCCACCACTGAGCCACATCCCCAGCCCTATTTTGTGTTTTATTTAGAGACAGGGTCTCGCTAAGTTGCTGAGGCTGGCTTTGAACTTGCGATCCTCCTGATTCAGCCTCCCAAATCCTTGGATTACAGGCGTGCGCCACCACACCCGGCTCTAAATAAAATTTTTAAAGGGCTGGGTATGTGGCTCAGTGGTTAAGCACCCTGGGTTCAATCCCTGGTACAAAAAGAAAAGATGGAGGCCCAGAGGGAAGTGGCATCCCCAAGGTCGCTGGTGACAGAGCAGGTGGAAAAGTGTAGGGTGAGGGGAGCCTGAAGGAGAAGTCCCAGTCGTGGAGATAAAGCTGTGGAGCCGCCCGAGGAGGGCGCCTGGCTCCCACCCAGGAGAGCGCTGCCGGCAGCTGTGTGGTTCTGCCCAGACCGTGGCCTGCAGGCAGAGGGACCCGAGGGGACTGTGGCTAGGCTGGAGGCTGACCTCTGGGTCCCCGCCGGGGAAGAGGCCTTCAGGAAATGTCTGATGCCTCCAACCTGCTCTGTGACCTGAGGCAAGCGACTCCTCCTCTCTGGTCTCAGGGTTTCCTGAGGGAATGAATCTACCAGGCCTGCCCTCTTCCCTCACCCCTGGGGCCTGAGTAGGAACCTATATGGATTCCAGGTTCCAAAAAGTGGGAAGAAGGCCCCTTCCACTTACCTGCCCCTGCTGGGCGGGCACTCTGGGATCTCTTCTTCGTCCCTCTCCCTGTGACCCGTTTCCGCCTGTTCACCTGCCCCACTGGTCTCCCCCTCTTCCCACGCCACTTTCCACAGAGTAGCCAAAGGCCAGAGTCAGACGCCTCTTTTTCTCTCTCCTTTTATGCCATACGAAGCCCAGATGGCAGGGGTGCTGTGACCCCGGGCTGGCTGTGTGCCTTGGACCTGTTGCTAACCCTCTCTGGCCTCGGGACCCCCATCTGGAAGTGATGGGGCTGGACTTGGGTCTGAGAGCCCCAGAGGTGGCGGTCTCCTCCTGGCGAGGTTCTGAGGCTGCCTCTCTTTGCAGGGAAGGTTTCCCCCAGGGCCGTGCCTAGCAGGGCGGGGAGGCCATGCCCCAGGGTGCTCACCAGCAGGCCCGCCTGGACTTGCCAGGGTGGTGTGGAGTGGGGGCAGGACCACTGTGCTCCTCAGCCTGGCCCCGGCAGCTGCCGCATCTGAGGCCGTTCCCTGGGGTCTGACTGCCAGGAGAAGGGGACCAGCACCCAAACCTGCAGAGCCACCGTGAGGTCCTCGGTCCCCGAGCCAGCTGTGCGTGCTGCAGCCACTCCAGGGGCCCCAGAGCCAGGCCAGGGACAGTCAGCCCAGCTGTCCTGCACTGCCCAGCAAATGTGACTGTGTGAGAGACAGATTGTGGCCTCAGAGGTGGGGAGACCCAGAGCACGGAGGGCGAGACTCTAGGTGCATTCTGCGTTCAGTTTAACAGCTGAGCTTAGTTCACAGCTATTCACTTAGTGACCAGCTTTGGAAAGAAAACCCCAATGCACACCTGTGTGTGGCCAGAGCCCATTTAAATAACAAAGTACCTGTGCACCTAAATAGAGAACCTGCTGGAGTGTTCATTCAACCGCAGTGGGAGTGGGGTGACTTTTATTTTCATGCTTATCTTTTCTAAATTGTTTACAATACAACGGCACTTTATTTATAGTCAGAAAATGTGAGAGATGCTTTTATTGGAAACAAAAGATTTTTAAAAATGAAGTCCCCTCTCCTCCCCAGGGAGTCTAGTGCTCAGTTTTTCCTTCTGACTCTGTTGGGATGCTGTGTGATCTGAGGCCAGGCCATAGCCTCTCTGGTCTCCATCTTAGAGGACAGTGTTTCTGTGCTCTCTGAGGGTCAGATAGAGGCATCCCACAGAATGGGATTTCCCAAGGGATGGGCTCCTGTGGCCCAGGTCAGCCCAACTAGTGCCCACCTCCTCCGGCTGCTCCTCCCACCCTCACTGCCCCCCCAGGTGTTTCTAGAGAAGCTGGACAGCATGGCTGTGACACCGCTGTTTACCGGTGACGAGTTCTGCTTCTTCAGGTGTTGAAGTGTAAGGCCAGAGAAGCCGCCAGGGCAAGCACATTAAGCAGGTTTTATCTAAAAGTAGTGATACAAACTTCTCCCGGGTGGGAGAAGGGGGCCATGGCTGGTGTTCCAGAATTCCCGAGAAGTGAGCGCACCCTCCATCTTTTGTAGGTTAGGGTCTTCTTTGTTCTGCCCCTTCCTCTGACCCTTATCTCTTCTTCCTGCCTACATGGCGGTGGTGACACAGCAAAAAGGTGAGATGGGAATGGCAGGGGGAAGCCACATGGAGATTCAGGTGGGACCTGGAGGCATTAATTAGCAACTCCCTGCCTGCAGCTTTTGGGGAGGGACAGTTAAGCAGGTAACCTAGGTGATCCAAAGGGCTTGGAGACACTGACATTCCAGGCTCCCAGGGGCGTCTCCAACTTCCCAGACTCTGATGACCTCCATTCCTCGATTTGACCAGATTCCCTATTTCTACACTAACTGCCTGTCCCCAGTTCTGACTTCAGCTGGAGAAAATCTGGTGGGCCCACTGGACCCAAGCAAACAAGATTCTTAGGTGCTTCAGCTAGCCTTCTAGAAAGCACAGTGCGGGGACAGCACGGGGAGGAGAGAGGAGGATGCAGGCAGGTCAGGGACACTCCGGGGACCTGGCACTCCAGTTGAGATGGTATGACAGTGTCACGAGAACACGGGGCAGAGGACATCCCCTAGGTAGGAACAAGCAAGGCACGCCCAGGGACCGGAAACGCCCGGGTGGCGAGGCCCTCGGGAGAGGCGTGGCATCTGAGCTGTCGTGGGGGTCAGAACCTCCCTGCAGGTGTGGAGGAGTCTGGAGTGAGCCCCAGTGGGCAGGAGGCAGGCCTGGGGATGGCGGGAGGGAGGCGGGAGCTGTGTGTGGATACCTGGTGGCAGCTTTGGGTCCAGCAGGCCTCTGCAGGGCAGGTAGGGACACTAGGAGTCTCCCCAGGCTGGACAGCACACCTGGGTGATCAGCGGAGTCTGAACCCACTAATCCATCTCTGGATGGGAAAGGGACAAATAAAAGAGTGGGTCCTCCAGGCTTGAGCCCTGGGGCGTCCAGGGGGCGTCCAGGTGGCGCGACCTTAACCCAGGTGTGTATGAGCATGTGCCCAAGCAGGGACAGCCTGGGGGACCATGCCAGGCCGCCACACGGCCTCTCCAGCGCTCTTGGGCAGGGCACGCCAGACAAGTTCAGCCCTGGGAGGGTCAGGCCCACAGAGGACGGGAGGACCCTGGGGGTTATTCAGAAGCTGAGACCCCTCCCCTTGGGAACTCCTGGGAGGCAGGCGTAGCTGCCCCTGCTGTCCCTCAGGGCCTGTGACTTCATGGCAAGGGCTGTCCCGGGTCCTTGGTGGTTGTGACCTTGAGCGTGTCCTGACTTCACTGAGCGCCAATTCCCGCCTCTGTACCACGGAACAGCCATGCAGGCCTGGTGTGCTGATGTGTGTCACCAGTTCTCAGTGCCAGTGTGGGGTAGCTGGTCACTGTCCAGAGTGGGGTGGGCAGGAGGGCTCTGAGCTCCTGGTCTGGGTGAGGATGGGGACAGGAGGCTGAAGGCCCTCCCCTGGGGATCCCCTGAGGCCTGAAAGTGGCCCTCGGGTCCCAGGCCCTGGCTGAGAGTCCAGTGGCTCCGGCAGCGTCCAGGAGGGCGTGGAGCCAGCCTCCCCAGCTGCCACCGTGGGTCAGGTAGACCTGGGTAAGTGCTGTGGCCTAGCTAGACCCATGCCCGGCCTCGTCCCCAGCCTCCTGCACCTGCCCCTTAGTCCTGGGAGAGAGAGGCTTCCAGGCGCGTCTGGACGACCCCCCAGGATGCAAGCCCCTGCCCTGCTGGCCACGCTGGCCAGGCCACTTCCCGCCACCTGCACAGGAAGTGACATCCTGGGCACGGACAGGTCTGTGGAGGGGTGGGAAAGGGCTGGGCGGGGGCCCTCTTTGTTAGGGGTGACTGGTCCCCGCAGCTCCCCCAGGCTGCCAGCCCCATCTGTCACCAGTGATGGCCATCGTGGCCGCCTCCCCCATGGGGGGCCTGGCCTGAACCCCACAGCCCACAGGAGCAGGCCAGATGGAGGAAGGGCTTCGTGTGCAGGGAGGGGTCCCTCCGTGCGGCCGCGTGTTTTTAAAGCACAATAACGAAGGGCTCCTGCCGCCCAGCTCCCCGCCCCACCGAGCACGTCAGCGGTGAGTGGAGGAGGTTTTCCAGGCGGCCGGGAGGTCACGTCTGCCCAGGCTCAGCGGCCACCCGGCCAGAGAAAGGCTGCGATTGCCCGTGATAAATGTGCCCAATGGGGCGCTTCTCTCCTCATCCCCGCCTGCCCGCTGTCCCCTCCCTGTCCTGCGCCAGCCAGCCCTGGAGACACAGGGCCCTGCCCAGCTCCAGTGCTGAGCCTGGGGGACCCAGGGACAAAAGCCAGCCTGGGGTGTTGAGTCAAGGCCCTCCCCACCCGGCCATTGCTGGCTGGCTGTGAGGCTCTGCCCAGGGCAGCAGGACTGATCAGACCCGTCGAGGGAAGAGCAAAAGCCTTGGCCCCTGTCCCGCTGAGGTGGTGCTTCCTTTTGGACCTGGTCTTCCTGCCCCAACCCCAGATCAGAAACTGGGTTCTGATGCCGAGCTATTCGCTTCCTGTGTGATGTTGCGTTGGTCACTTTCCCTCTCTGAGCAGGTAGATACAAGGTTCTGGGGTCTTGGGTGACAGTAGACCAAGGGACGTGCAGTGGAGGCTCTGAGGCCTCCCCTTGCACAGCCGTGGGGGGGACTGGTTGCTGCCTGCTGCCCCTCTCTGGTGCACACACTGCTGCCATTGTTTTCTCAGATGACCTTCACAACAGCACCTCGAACTGGACAGACCAGGAATGCTCTCCCCTTTTTTATAGGTGGGGAAACTGAGGCCCTTCCTGAGGTTTCCCGGAGCAGAGGAGGACCTGAGCGGGTCTGGTAGTGCTCCAGACTTCCTGTTTCACTGCCTCCCTGCCAGGACCCTGGGGTCAAGTTCTTGGTCAGGGAAGCAGAACGTCTCTGGTTCCCACTAGGAATGGTGACCGTCTCCCATTTAAGAACATTTGGGCTGCTGCCACTCCTGGGGTCCCCTGGGAAATCAGTTTCTTCACTCGTGCCCCTCGGCCTGCTTGCGGGGCGACCTAGACCCTGCCACCTCCCACCCCCACCTCTACAGTGAGTTTGGCTCAGCCCAGGCCCTGGGAAGGGCCTCCCAGCTGGCACTGTCCTGCTGTCCTTGCCAGCTCCACCGTCCTCCCAGGCAGGTACCCTGACCTGGACACCGTGGGGAAGGGCGTAGTGTGGCCCCTGCCCTCTGAGAGCATCCACCAAAATCCTTAAGGAGCCTTCAAGCTCCTGACTCGAATTGCTCTTGCCAGGAGCAGAAGGTGCCAGCCATACGCACCCTGGCACCTCACCTCCCCGCAGGTCAAGTGGCTGGGAGCAAAATGGACCTTGACCATGAGGAAGCCAGGACGGGTGAGGGATACAAAACTGTCTCGTGATCAGAAGAAAGAGGGGCAGGCCAGGGAGAGCGGGCTGCTACCTCCGACCCTGGGGAGCCGTCACAGGCAAGAGGAGTGGCCTGGGCAGTGGCTGGAGCCTCGTGTAGCAGATTGCAGCCCAGAGCGAGGAAGCCCTCTAACTGAGGGGTCCTCTCGGTTGAGAAGGCAGTGGTGAGCCCCCCAGCCCTGGAGCCTTGCCAGGTAACATCGGATGAGGGGTGGAGGGTGGGCTGGCCCTCTCAGCCACCTCCATAGACACAGGCAGGTGTACAGGTCAGGAGGGGAGGTGGGATGGCCCCCAGTGGAACTCGCCCCCTGTGGCCAGGGATGTGGGGGGGGGGGTCTCTGCAGACGCTTCCTGTCCTCCTTTCAGGGCCACCCACACGCTGCCTCAGGACCACCAAAGGTGCCGGGTCGTAAGCCAGTGGCAGGAAAGACGTTGGACCTTACGCACATGAGCTTGTAAAGGAGGACACTGTCCCCAGTGAGCAGAATCCCCAGGGAACAGAGTCCCAGCTGGGACTGAAAAATCTCAGTGTCAGAGCCAGCGTGGGGCTTGAGAGTGACTTGGCCAGCCTCCTCGTTCTAAGGGGGCAACCTGAGAGGCACAGGCCACCTGGCAGTGTGAGTCCCCCTGGGGTGCAGACCCAGGGCTCTGGCCTCCAGGGGCTGGGTCGCTACGTCTGGGTGGGGCATCGTCGTATCTTCATCTTAGGACACCTGGACTGCTCTTGATGCTTGAAGGTGCTTTTTTTTTCTCAGTGCTGGGGATTGAACCCAGGGCCTTGTGCTTGTGAGGCAGGCACTCTGCCAACTGAGCCACATCCCAGCCCTTTAAGGTGCATTTTTGTGACTTAGGCCTGAGTGAGTTCTGCTGTTAGGACTATGGAGCTGGGTCCCGCTTGCCCACGTTCCCACAGCCCAGGTGACCAGGGGGCACATGCAGAAGGAGACCAGGGAAAAGAACCAAGGCCACCGGAGAGTCTCCCCAGGGGCTCGCTGCGCAGCCATGCACACACACCTATTAGGTGAGAAATCTCCTGCCAACAGGAGGTCCAGATCCCGCCTGGCAGAGGCCGGTCTGCTCCTGGGGAGCCGCCTCGAGGGCTTTATTCCCCTTTGTAAGATGGAGCCATGGAGAGAGGCGCAGGGCAGCCGGGAGGCGGAACCAGCAGACGAGGCTGCACACCTGGCTTGGAGGTGGCTTAGAGGCAGGGGGCGTTTTTGCAACTTAAGCCCAAGTGAGTTCTGCTATAAGGAGCAGGACCCTGGTGTCCCTCCATGCTGCGTGTCTTCATCTGTGAGGTGGGGCCATGATCCCACGTTGGGGACTTGGGAGGAAGTAGAGTATTTGAAGCCCTGGCACGCAGGCACCAGGCACCAGGCACACAGGTGCACAGGTGCATAGCGTACACAGGTACACACGCGCGTAGGCATGCAGGTGTGTAGCGTACACAAACACCAGTTGTCACTTCAGCAGAGTTTAGAAGACAGGCTCCCTGAATCTGCTCCCAGCTCTGCTCTTGCTAGTGTCATAGTCCCGTGCTGGTGACTTAAACACTTCTGGTCTCAGTTTCCCCATCTGTAGGATGGGGATAACAGTGCCTAACTCATAGGACCGTGATTCCCAAAATGTGTGCCCTGGCGCCCCAGGGTGCCACAGGCTATTTCCAATCTTCCAGGGACTCTGTTGGACACTGAAGTAACTCCTAGCTCAGGGTGGCTCCCAGTTTCAGCATTACATCACTGATCTCCTGGACTGGGCACTGCATCTCTGCACTGGGCACTTTGGAGTATCCAAGTAATAAGGGTGGTGGTGTCCACTCTGCTTCCGTGGTGGGAAAGTGGTCCAGGGCCTGACGGGTGCCCCTGTCCCCATCAGCCTGTTATTGTGGCTACTTAGGAATGGGGTGAAAATGTTCTTTTTCCTTCCAATTTACGTGTTTTTTCCAAAAAGCTACTCAGCCTTGAGGATATAAATACTTGTGGAGCTATTTGAAGGGGATGACTTGATAAGTTTCCAACTACTGGGACTTTCTTTGGGACCTGGAAATACCATAAAAAATTACTGAGATACTGAAGACCAAAGAGGCCTGAGCACCTCCTGCAGGCTGAGGGGGTAGGACCCGTCCTCTAGACGGTGCCTGGCAGAACGAGGCCGAGGGACCCCCGGCCCCTTTGCCATCCCTCTGGCTGGCACCACAGGGCTGGCTTAGGTCGCTGCCATTTGGACAACTGGCCCAGCCTCCCTCAGCCACAGGGCCCAGGAGAGGTAGGCAGGGCCGCTCGGCCCCTCCCGGGCCGGGGCCCTCCAAACGTCCACCTCTGCTGCTCCGTCCACCTCTGCTGCTCCGTCCACCTCTGCCGTCCCGCCGTGGCTGCGTAGCGGCTGTGCGCAGCAGTGAGCCCCTGGGGAGACTCTCGGGTGGCCTTGGTTCTTTTCCCTGGTCTCCTTCTGCATGTGCCCCCTGGTCACCTGGGCTGTGGGAACGTGGGCAAGTGGGACCCAGCTCCATAGTGAGCCACCGCGAGAGTCCCATGCCACCGCGCGCAGCTCAGGCCGCCCAAGCCAGAGATGCGTGTCTGCGCCTGCGCTGAGCGCTTGGGGCGGGGCGGCGGGCGCGGCCCTGCGCTAATGGATGTCTAATGCTCGCTTCCTCGGTCGCATCTGCGCCCGCTTTACAGATGAACCGCATTAGGGTCATAAACCAAGTCGTAAATACAGCCTGCGTGCAGAGAGCAGGGCAGCCGGGGCCGGGCGGCGTGGTTGGAAGTGGGCTGGGTGGGGGCGAGCGCCGGCCTGGCTCTCACGGGGGTTCTGGGTCTGGAGGCTCAGCCCTGCCGCCACCCTCCAGGCAGGATGCTGGCCGAGAGAGGTGGGCAGGGGCCTGCCTGCTCTCTGCGGCCCAGGTGCCCTCCCCAGAGAGGTCCGACATGGTGTGAGGCTGCAGAGGCCATCACAGGTGGACAGTGACCTGCTCCCAGCTACTGGAAACCGTGTCCAGCTCCCAGGGCGGCAGCACAGCCCCTGTATGGCCTTCCCGGCACACAGCCCCCAGGGGCTGCTGACACACCTGCAGAGAGCCCGCTGAGGGACGCGGGCATGGGGAAGCCCGGGCCTGGGCTCTGGAGTCCCAGTGCCGTTTCCAGTTAGCTGCCTACAAACCAGGTGGCCTGGGGCAAGTCACTGGCCCTGTTCGGGTGGTCTTCAGTTTCCTCGGCTTTGAACAGAAACAACAGTGCCAGCCTGCTGACTGTTGGGCGGGGGAGGCCATCAGCTGCAGTCCTGGCCAGCATCAGGGGCTCCCGGGACTCCCAAGTGCAGGATCTGCCGCAGGGTTCCAGAGCCACCTCAGCCACGGGCCAAGGCGTCCTGAGCAGCATCCGAACACAGAAGTCTCTTTCTTGGATTCAAACCTTGCCTCTTGCTAGCCTGTGACCTTGGGCGAGTTGCTTCATCTCTCTGGGCCTCAGTTTCTCCATTTTTAAAGAGGCGCTCACAGAGGACCCCACAGGGTTGCTGGAGCAGACAGACGAGCTAACTGTGGGAAGTACTGAAGCGCAGCCCGGCCGCCTGCTGAGCACTTGTCTGGATGCAGCCACAGGGGCCTACTGTGCGCCAGGCCCTCTCCAGGCAGCCCAGAGAGGTCCAGGGCTCCCCCACCCACAACCGCCCTCTTCAGAGGTGAGGTAACAGGGCAGATCAGGCACTCGCCCTGGGTCACACCCACCTGGCTGACTTTCCTTCCCGCCCTCAGGTCACTGGGTCAGTCTGTCTGTCCATCTCTCTTTCTCACCCACCATGCTGCGTGAAGCCTGGAGCCAGTGATAACACCCCACTATAGGGGGTCTCCCGGTCTACACAGAAAACGGGCCAGCCGTGTTGATTCATTCTGCTCTTGGAGAACCAGGTGTCCCCTGGGCCCCTGCCTATGGGGAGACTCCTAAGGGCCAGCATGGCGTCCTGGGCTGGACAGGTGCAGGGTCCCTCTCAGGCCTCCCAGCTGCAGTGCTGGCTGAGACAGGCTGGGCTGGTGGAGAGCCAGGCAGACATGCCTACCCACAGCCTCACCCATGTGTCCTCTGGAGCAATTAGCAGAGGAGGACAGGCCCCCCACGGCTTGTCCCCCACCTCCTGATTGTTTGGCCCCTGGCTTTGGAAAACCAGCTTTCCTGAGTGAGTGGCAGACCAATCCCAGGCCCAGCCTGGTCTCCTCCCTGTGCACAGCAAGGCCCCTCCCTTCCTGTTTGTCCCCTCCCGAGGTGCTGTTCTTTCCAGGGACCCAGGCATTCGGGTTGGCCTCTTTGGGGAGGACACTGCCCCGCGGACACGGCCTCGCCTGTTCTCTGGAGTTTCCTTGTCCTCGGTGGTGTGGGTGTGGATCTGGCTGCGGTGGGAAGCGGTCTTGGGATGGATCAGCCACAGGGCGGGGAGACGGGCTCCAGGTGGAGCCTCCCCAGGTGGAGCCTCGCCAGGGGGCCTCCTGGGCCTCTGGGGCTTCCTAGAGGAAGGGGCCTGGGGGGCTGAGCAGCAGGGAGCCCAGGCCTAGTGCCATCCCAGCCCAGCCCACGCCCCCGTAGGCCTGGCTGCCTCCTCCTGGTCAGCCTGGCTGGCTGGGGCTGCAAAGGGCAGCTGTGGCTTCAGGGCAGAGCTGGCCTGGTTTACGTTCCAGCCTCAGCCCAGTTTCCAGCCCATCAAGTGTGACATCACCATGGCAAATGGGAGCGAGGCCGGCAGGGCCAGGGCTGGGGCTGCTGGGAGGTCCTGGGGCTCCCCTTGCCAACTGCCCTGGGCCTGCCTGACTTTTCCAGCTGTAGGGAACAAGACTCATACAGCCTCGGGGGCCTGGGAGGGGCCCAGAAGCTCAGCCTCCTCACAGTGGGACAGGCTGGGGAGACTGAGGCCGGGTGGGGATGCAGACCTTGCTAGGTCCCAGAGTGGGGCCTCAGCAGCTCTCCAGTGTAGAGCCCCCGGGTGGGCGAGGGGCGGCCCAGGCTCCCAGCTCCGGCTCACACCCTCTCCCCCTCCACAGGCACTGACCAGGTGCTGCCAGACTCCTTCCCGTCTGCACCCGCCGAGCCGCTGCCCCACTTCCTGCAGGAGCCGCAGGACGCCTACATCGTGAAGAACAAGCCCGTGGAGCTGCGCTGCCGCGCCTTCCCCTCCACGCAGATCTACTTCAAGTGCAACGGCGAGTGGGTCAGCCAAAATGACCACGTCACGCAGGAGAGCCTGGACGAGGCCACTGGTGAGTCCTCAGGCTGGTGGCACAGGGGCACTCGGGTCCTGGGCCTGGCCCTGGCCTGGGCTCCGCGTGGGACCTCACACAGCCCTGCGTCCCTCCGGTCCTCCAGCTCCCATCTGGGCTTCACCTGGATAGGAATCTCCCCAAGGCTGGGCCACACGTCCTGGCCAGGCCTGGGGTGACACTGCGTCCCTCCACGTTCCTCTCTGCCGTCCTGCTCGGTCAGGGGTCAGTGAGCTTGGTGGGAGCTGGGACTCTCCACCCGACCTGGGAGGCAGGCCGGGCCCTCAGCCCTGCGCCCCCGCGCACCACCCAGAATCCAGCATACCTTGCGTTTCGGGTCCTTCCCGTTGGTGGGAAGTGACGCTGTTTTCTGTTCACCCGAGCCATGCGGTTCCTTCACGGAGCCCTGTCCCTGCGCTCCCGGCCAGGGGTGCTTAGGATTTCCAAGTTTCTTGGGCTGGGGATTCCCACAGAATTTACCGGTTCTGAGTGGGTCTCATCTGACGGGAAATTCAAAACACTCCAAGTCCGACGCTTTCTGAGTGTCATGCGGGCATCCAGAGAGGGTCTCTTTGGGGCTCATTCTGGATTTGGAATTTGGGATGCTCAACCCTGTGATCATGTGGTGGTGCTGGGGTGCTCTTCCCCAAATCCAGAGGAAGAAGGGAGGAGGGAGAGTGGCTCCCTTCTCGCCTCCCCAGACGCCCCGCGGGGCTCTACAGGAAGCCTGGGTGAGGAGCCTTTCTCAGGTGTGGCACCCTGCAGGGGACACTCACTACTGTCCCTGGCAGCAGCCCCAGGCTAAGGGTGTCCCCTGGCCCTAGTGGACTGCCGGATGCTCTGCCTCACCAGCCCAGCCTCACTGGGTGCGGCCGACACCTCCCTGGATGGCTGACCCTGGAAGGACCGGTTCACAGCTGGTCACTGAGGGGCCAAGGCCTGCTCTATGGCCCTGCTCCCTGATCACGGAGCCCATCCTGCAGGCCACCTCTGTGGCAGGCAGAGTCACCCTCTCTGATGGCAGACCCCCGTCACCTGGCTGGGCCACTGGGACTGGGGCTCTCCTTGTTATCACGGAGCCCACCCGTGACAATATGGAAGGGTCACAGCAATGGCTTTATTGGAGTGGATCCAGAGAGTCAGTGTGGATTAGGGGACAGATCTCACCTGGGGCAGGATACCAGACAACTGACCTCCACTCCTCTAGCAGCTTGCTGGGGGACTTTGGGGCTGCTACCTACCCTCTCTGGGCCTTAGTTTCCCCAAACATGAAAAGAAGGGCTAGATAAGATCTAGACAACTTGCCAGAGTAAGTTTGTGCCCAGCTGAACTGGGTGTTATGACAAAGTAATCGCCATGAGTCATTTAGAGTTTATCCTGTGTGTTTTACTGTGATGGGAAAACCAAGGCTCAGAGAGGCCAAGTAACATAGTGAAGGTCACACAGCTGGGGAGTGAGGATGGGGCCTGGATTCAAACCTGGTCAGTCATCTAAGCACCTTGCCATGGTGCTGTAATGTGTAGTCGTGTCCCCAAGGGCTTAATGATCCATGTGCACCGAGAGGATTGGATAGGATACATCCTGGCAAGGGGGTGCAGTCTTAGGAATTCCGAGACAGGAGGTAGACAGGGAGGCTTCCTGGAGGAGGCAGTCTGGGTCTTTATGCTGAAGGAGCTGGAGGTGAAGCCCAGGGATGGACATGCCGTGGTGTTTGTGGAGCCCTAGCTGCTGGGTGGCACGTGGACTCCAGCCCCGTGGCAGAGGGCCGGGCAGCCGAGCAGTCACATTTGGTTGCCCTGAGCACCGTGGCAGCGTGGGCCTGGCCCTGACCCCTCTCCCCCCTCAGGCCTGCGGGTGCGAGAGGTGCAGATCGAGGTGTCCCGGCAGCGGGTGGAGGAGCTCTTTGGGCTGGAGGATTACTGGTGCCAGTGCGTGGCTTGGAGCTCCGCCGGCACCACCAAGAGTCGCCGGGCCTACGTCCGCATCGCCTGTACGCCTCCCTGACCCCCACCCCGGCCACTCTCCCCCAGGGCCCCTCCCTTCCCCAGGGATGCCAGAGGGGATTCCACACCTGTGGCCGAGGGGCCCTGTGCAGACCTCGGGCACCTGTGCCACCCGGGAGGCTCCTAGACCCCAACCTGGGCGTTTCCCGGTAGCTTTCTCACCCATCCTGGGCCACTAAGTGCTTAGGATCCCTGGTTTAGGGAGGGAACCCTGTTCCCCTCTCGCCCCCTCATCCGATCCCTTGGCTGCACTGCCCCCTCGTGGCCATGGTGGGTACCGCAGGTTCCCTGACTGCCCGGACCCTCTCGCTTCTCAGACCTGCGCAAGAACTTCGACCAGGAGCCCCTCGGCAAGGAAGTGCCCCTGGACCACGAGCTGCTCCTGCAGTGCCGCCCGCCCGAGGGGGTGCCTGTGGCTGAGGTGAGTGGGGACATGGCACAGCCTCCCAGAGCCTCCATGTCACAGATGTGGAGAGAGGCCCAGAACAGAGAGGGCAGCCATCACCTCCGCAGAAGTTGTCACTGGCCAGATCCCAGCAGGCCCTCCACAGGTGGGGTCCCCAGGGCTCCTTGGACACCTGGGCCCAGTCTCCAGCCGACCTTCCCTCCCAGAACCCAAGGCCCGGCTTCATGGATGCCACAAGGTCTCTGTGTGCCCAGTCTGTACCTCCCCCTGGGCTGGTGACCCTTGCCCTCCCTGCACGGCTTTTGGTTCCCAGGGCGGTCCCCCACCCGTCCCTGCCCGCCACCTTCCTCATGCTCCAGACACACCTGTCCTCTCAGGGCCAGGCAGGGGCCACCTCACCTTTAACCCCAGAGGCCCACTAGGCCAGGGGCGGTGAAGACAGGCCTCCAGCTTGGAATCAGCCCAGTCTCACCCCAGAACCCCAGCTGGTCACTGAGCTGCCCCCCAGGGGCACCCTCCTGAATGGCGGGAGACAAGCACCTGTGTGACAGCTGCGGCTCATCAGGCTTCGGCAAGGGGAGGGCCAGGGCCCCACAGGTGGGGATTGGTCCCCCCTCATGCAGCTGGGAAGCAGAGCTGGGAGGGTGAAGTGGCCACCAGCATGCAGCAGCTAGCGCATGGCAGAGCTGGGACGGGAGCCCAGGCGCCACCCCAGAGCTGGCAGGGGAGTAATGCTGAGGACAGGTGCCACCAGCTGCCACTGCCTGGGGAACATTCTGAGCCAGTCCCCGTGGGGTGCTCTCAGTGCCCATCCTGCAGATGGGAAAACCGAGACCCTGGGGTATATCTCCCCTGAAGCCACCCAGCTGGGGAATGGGGCTCCCGGCACAGAGCCTGGCCCTGCAGTGGCCCCGCCTCTCGGTCAGCACCCTGGTGTGGATGTGGATAGAACTGCAGCCCTGTTCATGGTCAGCCCCCTCCTGTCCCTCCAGGTCCACTCCCCAGTGCAGGGGGCAGGCACTACGTCCTCACAGTCTCCTCCCCACTCCCACAGGTGGAGTGGCTCAAGAATGAGGATGTCATAGACCCCACCCAGGACACCAACTACCTGCTCACCATCGACCACAACCTCATCATCCGCCAAGCCCGCCTGTCGGACACAGCCAACTACACCTGTGTGGCCAAGAACATCGTGGCCAAGCGCCGGAGCACCACTGCCACGGTCATCGTCTACGGTAGGGCGCTGGGGCTCTGTGGGGAGGCTGCAGCCCAGAGAGGGGAAGTGAATTGCCTGAGGTCACACAGTAGATTCGGTGGCCAAGTCAGACCTCCCTGGGTGCCAAGTCAGAAGCACTCCCCATGCCCCAGAGCCCCTTGGCTCTTGGAAGGAGGCCCGGTCGGGATCCCCAGGCCCAAGCCTGTGGTCCTGGCAGGCTAGGCCTGTGTGCTGCTCTCTGCTGCCCCCGGCCTCATGAGTGCAAGGGAAAGAGCCACAGCTAAGGTGATAGTAGAATGTTCTAGAAAGAGTCCTGTGCTGGGGTGCAGCCCGAGGAATAGTCCCAGGTTCCCCTGAGTAAGTGCTGGTCTGCTCTGGATCTTGGCTCATGGTCCGATGGGTCAGGGAGTGGACAGTGACCTCCAGATCCTGGTGCTGGTGTCACTGCCCAGCCTGGCTAGTGGGAAGGGCCTCCCCAGGGACGTCTCCACAGAGAGACCTCACTGGGCGTGACAGTGGGCTGGGGAGCCACAGTGACCCACAGTCGGGCCACCTGGGTGACAACTACTGTCCCTACAGTGAATGGCGGCTGGTCCAGCTGGGCAGAGTGGTCGCCCTGTTCTAACCGCTGTGGTCGAGGCTGGCAGAAGCGCACGCGGAGCTGCACCAACCCTGCCCCGCTCAACGGAGGCGCCTTCTGCGAGGGCCAGGCCTTCCAGAAAACGGCCTGCACTACCGTGTGCCCAGGTCAGGGCCGCTGGCCATGTCACCCTGCCCATGCCCAGCCTACCTGACCCCACCCACCCTGCCTGCATGATCTGTGCCCATCATATGTCCCCAGGACCCCCAGGGAGGGCAGCCACCCCGCTGGCCCAGCACTCTGCTCCCAACCTAGGCTGGGCCCGGGCTGCTGGGAGGTGCCGCGGAGGCTCCGGGCTGCAGCCTGGGGGGTCCTCCTCCCTGTCCCTGGCCGGGGTTCCAGAGCTGCACGTAACAGGCCCCATCAGCTGAGTCTTCCTACCCTCTGTCTTCTGCGTCCCCATCTGCCCACTGTCCTTCATTCCTGGCTGGTTTCTCCCTTTGGATGTGGGTCCGTTGCCCTGTGGCGTTTTTGCTCCGGGCCTGTCATGGGTTTGCATCCGTTTGCATCTGTCTGTCCTCTTGTCCGCCTGGTACCCATGGCCGCTTGCTGGCCCCAGGCTGGATAGACGTGGTGGGGTTTCTCTGAGTGGCCTGCGAGGGGCTTGCGGTCCCCTTTCCCTCCACGGAGGGCGTGTGTTCCACACCGTGACTGACTGTGTGTGCCCTGCCCCTGCAGTGGACGGAGCATGGACAGAGTGGAGCAAGTGGTCAGCCTGCAGCACCGAGTGTGCCCATTGGCGCAGCCGAGAATGCATGGCGCCCCCGCCCCAGAATGGAGGCCGAGACTGCAGCGGGACCCTGCTGGACTCCAAGAACTGCACGGACGGGCTGTGCCTGCAGAGTGAGTCCGGACGGGCCCGGAAGGGGCCTCCCACCCGCCCAGCCTGGCCCGGCCCCAGTGCCAGCCTGTGGCGCAGCAGCCCTGGGGCCTTGGCCCCTCCCGCTCTGTCACTCATCTGCACCATGTCCCCATTGCCTTCTCTGCCACCCTTTCCTTGTCATCTGTGTCACTGGCTTTCCCTTTATTTCCCTCGACAGATAAGAGAACTCTAAGCGATCCCAAAAGCCACCGTAAGTCCATTTCATGGCTGTCCTCTTTCCTGGGGTGATCCGTGCTTCTCCCTGGCGGGGTGTCCGGGTGTGGGGGCAGGGCAGGGAGCGTGGACCTGCCCCGGGTACCCAGTCCCTGGGCTCCTCCTGCCTCGGACGCTGCATGTCTGTGCCCTCCATCACGGACAGGCAGGCAGACCCTGGACTACCAGAGTGGCCCACAGAGACCCCCGGCTCTCCTGTCCCCAGACAGGACATGAGTCTCAGAGGGAACAAGGGGCTTGCCCAGGGACCCAGCTGGGAAATAGCAGAACCAGAGTTTGAACTCAAAATCTGTGACCAAAGCTAGTGCTCTTAACGTACGCCCTTGGCCTTCCTCTGTGGGACCGGGCAGAGGGCAATGCCTGCCCTCTACCCCAATGCCCTGCACTGTAACCCAGCAGCTGGCCACACCTCCCAAGTCCCCATTGATGCCCGCTGCCCAGCCTCAGCTCCCAATGGCCTTGAGCTCCAGCCTGGGTCCCCCTGCCACGGCACTGCGTCATCGCAGAGCAGTGACGCCTCCCGGCAGATGGCTGTGATAATTAAACCACAATTTCCAAATAATTCTGGAACCATAGAATCAGCAGTGAGGCCCTTGGCCCAGCTCCCTCGGGGCCCCGGCTGGTGGCTGATTAGAGAGTCTAAATCACCAGGCAAGTGGCCCCAGGGTGAGCGAGGACATTAGGATGCAGCGCCATGCCGGGGGAGCCTCCAGAGAGGTGGGAGGCCAGGCCTGCGAGGGATCCTCTGGTCCTCAGGGGAGCCCAGGAATACGGACTCCTGAGGAGAGGGGGAGAGGGGGACCGGCCACTGTGCCGTGAGGCCCAGGCTGACCCCGAGGGCTTGGAGGACTCTAGGCAAGGGAAGCTGGCCTCCTCTCGGAGAGGCCCACCATGCAGGAGAGAGCGGGCGGGTGCTTCCTGGAGCTCCCAAAAGAGGCAGGGGAAGAGCAGCCATCTCGGCCGCTGCCATCTTGGCTCTGCCTGGGCTGCTCGCAGTATGGTAGCCACAGGCCGCGTGTGGCTGTTGAAGGTTCATTTAAATAAATTGAAACCAAATCAGTTTTTATTATTATTATTATTATTATTATCACTGTTATTATTTTACAAGGAAACAGGGTCTCCCTGAGTTGCTTAGCGCCTCACTTTTGCTGAGGCTGGCTTTGAACTCACGATCCTCCTGCCTCAGCCTCCCACGCGGGGGGATGACAGGTGTGCGCCACCGCGCCCAGCTCCAAATCAGTTTTAATCACCTGATGGGGCTTTTGCATTAGCCACATGTGCTCGTGGCTGCATGTGGACAGTGGACATGGAACATTCTGTCATCATAGGAAGTTCCGTTGACCTTGCCTCCTGTGTCTTGACGCCTTCCTGCCTGGCCGGGAGAGTGGTTCCCAGCAGCAGCCTCCCGGGGTAGCATGGGTCACCTCCCACCCCATCCATCTTCCTTCTGCTGCCTCTCACCGCATGGCTCATGTCACCTCCACCCCACTCCCTGCGCCCACCCCCTCGGAGCAAAGTGCTTGGAACGGCTACTTGTAAAGATGCCAGGGAGCCAGGACCTCCAGTCCTGTGGGAATCGCTGCAGGTCAGAGTGAGATTCTGTAGTTTGAATCTCGACTCTGATGGGACAAATTGTGAGGCCCAGGTCTCTGAGTCGCAGTCCCCGTCCCAGCAGTACACAGTGAGCTAACTGGTGGGTGACCTCTTGTCACACTGGAAGTGTGGACAGCTGGGCAGGGGTCTTGAGACCATCCTACTAATGAAGAGACTGACTAATGAAGAGACCGACTCAGAGGCCCCGAGGCCGGCCCAAGGTCACCGACCTGTGGTGGCAGCCCTCGGGTGGAACGCGGCACAGTGCCCGTGGGCCTGCCCCTCACGTAACCCTCCTGTGCCCACAGTCCTGGAGTCCTCAGGGGACGTGGCCCTGTACGCAGGCCTCGTGGTGGCCATCCTGGTGGTGGTGGCGGTCCTCGTGGCGGCAGGGGCCGTGGTGTACCGCCGTAACTGCCGCGACTTCGACACCGACATCACGGACTCCTCCGCCGCCCTTACTGGTGGCTTCCACCCAGTCAACTTCAAGACTGCAAGGCCCAGTAAGGACCCGGGGACGCCAGGGTGGCGGGTCAGCTGGGCCCCGGAGGTGTGTGGCAGTGCCCAAGCCCAGGCTCCCCACTCCCTCCCAGGTTGTTCCCAGGGCTTGCCCAAAGCTTCCTGCAGCAGGGGCAGGTGAGCCTCGTGCAGCTGGACGCTGGGTGGGACGGGAGGCGCCCGGCCAGAACAGGCGGCCTTGGCCAGCAGGGCAGGCCTGGTTCTGACCGTCCCCCCCACTCCTAGGCAACCCTCAGCTCCTGCACCCCTCTGTGCCTCCCGACCTGACCGCCAGCGCTGGCATCTACCGTGGGCCAGTGTATGCCCTGCAGGACTCGGCCGACAAGATCCCCATGACCAACTCGCCCCTGCTGGACCCCCTGCCCAGCCTCAAGATCAAAGTCTACAGCTCCGGCACCACCGGCTCCGGGCCTGGCCTGCCGGACAGGGCCGACCTGCTGGGGGTCCTGCCGCCTGGCACCTACCCTGGCGATTTCTCCCGGGACACACCCTTCCTGCACCCGCGCAGCGCCAGCCTGGGCTCCCAGCAGCCCCTGGGCCTGCCCCGGGACCCGGGGAGCAGCGTCAGCGGCACCTTCGGGTGCCTGGGCGGGAGGCTCAGCATCCCTGGCACAGGTGGGCCCCTGCCCACTGCCTGTTGGCCTGACCCTGGCAGGTCCTCTGGGCAGCCCCAACACCCAGCAAGCAGAAGACAGGGCTTCCCTCACCCCGTTTCCCAGATGGGGAAAGTGAGGTTCAAGGGCAAGAGGGACTATGAAGTAGAGGATCCCGGCTGGACCCCTGGGGTTCAGTCCTCTGTGCTCTTCCCAGGGTGGGGGGTCAGCCACTCTCCAAGCCCTAGTTTCTCTGTTAGTTGGAAACAGCTCAACAACCCTACGGAGGACCGTCCTGGGTTCTAGAGGTAGAAAGGGCAGGGGTGCCCATCTCAGAATGCAAAACGAGTGGTCAGCAGCGTCCCAGCACCTCGGCCTGGGCTCGGCATGGAGGGCTCCAGGCAGTGTCGGAGGCCTATGTAGTGGACAGGCCAGCTGTAGCCAATGGCTTGGCCTTACCTTGCATCCAGGCCCCAGACCCCATCTCCCTGCGCCTGGCTGGTAACTGCTTGGATGTCTTTCCCCCACTGCCCTGTGCTAGGGCCACCTCCCAGCCCCTGTTCTCCTGAGCTCCCAGCCCCCTTGCCCCCTCCCTGCTCACCTCCCTCTCCCCGCAGGGGTCAGCCTGTTGGTGCCCAATGGAGCCATTCCCCAGGGCAAGTTCTACGAGATGTACCTACTTATCAACAAGGCAGAAAGCACCCTGTGAGTAGAGAACCCAGCCCTGACCCCAGCTGCCCTCCCCTGCCTCCCTCCCTGCGCCTGAGCCTAATGCCAGGGGCCGTCCTCCAGGAAAGCATCCACCTTGCCATGTTCATGGTTAAAATGTGCAAATCCAGCGCCAGAAATCATGAAAGTGATGAGCAATTGACAGACAGGTTAGGTGTAGGCCAGAGGGCCGATGTCCACACTATGTAAAAAGGCTTTATAACCTAATAAGAATAATTGAGCATCTCAGGATGAAAACGAGTGAAGGATGTGAACAAGTGATCTCTCTCTCTCTCTCTCTCTCTCTCTCTCTCTCTCTCTCTCACACACACACACACACACACACACACGCAAACATGCACAGTGACCTATAGTTTATGAGAAAACATTCTACCTAACTCATAGTCAAAACTAATGAACACCATGAGGTATTGGGAATTATTTTTGCTTAAGGAATTTGCAGGCATTTTTATTTTCAAATGATAATACCTGCTGGGTGCAGTGTTGCACGCCTGTAATCCTAGCAGCTTGGGAGGCTGAGGCAGGAGGAGCACAAGCTCAAAACCAGCCTCAGCAACTTAGTGAGGCCCTAAGTGAGACCCTGTCTCAAAATAAAACATAAAATGGGCTGAGGATGTGGCTCTGTGGCGAGGCCTCTCGAAGGCTGTGGGCAAAGCTAGAGGCCCAGGGGAGCCTGTGCATTTGCTGAGCTCCTCAGACCTCCTCACAGCCTCCTCTCCGCCCTCTGCTCGGCCCCTAGCCCACTTTCAGAAGGGACCCAGACAGTATTGAGCCCTGCAGTGACATGCGGGCCCACGGGCCTCCTGCTGTGCCGCCCGGTCATCCTCACCGTGCCCCACTGTGCTGAAGTCAGTGCTGGTGACTGGATCTTCCAACTCAGGACCCAGGCCCATCAGGGCCACTGGGAGGTGAGAAGCCCAGGCTGGAGGCAGCGAGCCATCCAACCTGCCCCGGGGAGGCCTGGGAGGCAAGCAGGAGTCCCTTTCCTCCTGGCCCAGCCAGGATGGCGATGGCCTGTCCACTCTAACACTCTCTGCCCTGCAGGAGGTGGTGACCCTGGACGAGGAGACCCTGAACACCCCCTGCTACTGCCAGCTGGAGGCCAGGTCCTGCCACATCCTGCTGGACCAGCTGGGCACCTACGTGTTCACGGGGGAGTCCTATTCCCGCTCGGCGGTCAAACGACTCCAGCTGGCCGTCTTCGCCCCCGCCCTGTGCACCTCCCTGGAGTACAGCCTCAGGGTCTACTGCCTGGAGGACACGCCCGTGGCACTGAAGGTATGGCCAGGCCTCAGCCTGACACACTGCAGCTGCATCACCCAGCTGGCCAGGTGCATGGCCGCCTCCAGCCCTCTCCACCAAGGCGAGGCCGCAGCTCAGGCCTCCCCAGGCTGCAAGCCCCAGGTGGGAGACAGGCGGCAGGCTCCTGAGGGCTCCTGGGGGTTCTGCCAGAGGGCTTAGGAAGCAGCAGATGGGGAGGGTGACCTCAGACCTGAGCCCCAAGGACGAGTGGGGTGGGGGGAAGGGCCTTTCAGTCAGAGCAGCTGCTGCTGCCCCGTGAAGTTCACGAGCACATGCATGGCCCTGTGGAGACCCTGTTTCCTTCTCCATCTTCCTTCCACCCTCTCCACAAAGCTTCATGGTCCTTCCTCAGACTCCATGTCTTCTCCCACCCTGAGCTGTCGTCCTTCCCAGGCTCCTGGGGTTGTGTCAGGCTCTGGGTTGTGGGCTGATGCAACATAGGTGAAAGACCCGGGGGAGGACCAGTGTCTCCTGCTGGGACCACTGGTCTGGAGGTCCCAGAGGCCCATAAAGGGTTGGAGGCTGCTGGGAAATGCTCTTGGGCCTGGATCTCTTGGTGCTGGGGCATCGGCTGGTTCCACCTTTGCCAGAGAACTGTATAAAGATCAAGATAAAGTTGCCATGTTTTAGCCTGATGCCTTTGTTTTTTTAACCCTCATCTCTTTATCCATCCATCCATCCATCCACCTATCCACCCACCTATCCATCCATTCATCCATCCACCTATCCATCCACCTATCCATCCATTCATCCATCCACCTATCCATCCATTCATCCATCCACCTATCCATCCATCCATCCATCCACCTCTCCATCCACCTATCCATCCATTCATCCATCCACCTATCCATCCACCTATCCATTCACCTATCCATCCATTCATCCATCCACCTATCCAATCCATTCATCCATCCACCTATCCATCCATTCATCCATCCACCTATCCGCCCACCTATCCATCCATTCATCCACCTATCTATCCATCCATCCATCCACCCATCAACCCATCCATCCATCCATCCATCCATCCATCCATCCATCCATCCTTCCTTCCATCCATTTTTTGTTCTCTGTTGATAAACTTATTCAGTTAACAGCCCATCTGTCCATCAAGCCATCTCCTTTCCATCCATTTATATATCTTTTCTTCTAAATATTCTTGTGCTCATATACCATCCATTTGTATATGCATCTTCATAGCCTTCTTTGCTTTCTGTCTTTCTATGCAATTACCCATCCATCTGTTTGTACTATCAGTTTCTCCACCCAGCCATCTATAAATCCACTCTTCCACTCATCTCTCCCACACTCCAATTTTCCCTTCATCCATCTGCCTTCCTGTTCATCCATCCACCTATCCACACATTCGTTCATCTATAGTATTTGCTGAATGGATCAGCTGGGTCCTGCACTGTGTGCCAATGGGACCCTACCCCCACCCCTCAGTTGCTACAGAAAAAGCCCAAGGGCCAAGTGTGATGGAGTCCCCCTTCCCCTGCCCTGGCCACAGGAAGTGCTTGAGCTGGAGCGGACGCTGGGTGGCTATCTGGTGGAGGAACCCAAACCCCTGCTGTTTAAGGACAGTTACCACAACCTGCGCCTCTCCCTGCATGACATCCCCCATGCCCAGTGGAGAAGCAAGCTGCTGGCCAAGTACCAGGTGAGGGCTGGCTGAGGAAGGGGATGGATGGAGCTGGGGGACCACTTAGGGGTCACCCTGGCCTGCTTCCCACCTGTCCCCAGGCTTGCCCCTCCTGTGTCTCTCGTGCCCTCTTTCTTTCTCACCCCTGCAGTCTCCGTGCCATCCCAGCCTCTGTGCCACTGACGGCCACACCCCACTCCTGCCCTGTCACTCTCCCACATCACACAGAGGCCACACCCTTCCTCCTCAGAGAGGCCTTGCCGCCTCTGAGTGTGCATGCCTGGCCAACTGCCCTTCCTCATCTCTGGTGGTCATGTCCCTCTGCCCTACCCTGCAGCATGTGACACCATTGACTCCCTGAGGTGTCCCAGCCCAGACCCACATGCACTCGCCCCTTCAGGGCCTGGCATGACCTACCTGGCCAGCTTGAGGGCCCTTGACCAACTTTTCTCCCTCTTCCCTTCTGGGTGGAGAGGCCTAACTGCCCCTGAGTGCCCCAGCCTCCTGGCCCCCAGTCCCCAGAGCTCTGGCTTGGCCCTGACCACTGCCTCTCACAGGAGATCCCCTTCTGCCACATCTGGAGCGGGAGCCAGAAGGCCCTGCACTGCACGTTCACCCTGGAGAGGCACAGCCCGGCCTCCACGGAGCTCACCTGCAAGATCTGTGTGCGCCAGGTGGAAGGAGAGGGCCAGATACTCCAGCTGCACACCACACTGGCCGAGGTGAGGCCCGAGGACAGTGCGGCAGCTGGGGTTGCAGCACATGGACTCCATGGTCCTGCTCACGTGGGTGGAAATGCATCTCCCAGGAAGGCATTCACTTCCCTCTTGGAGCAGGGACTCGGTCATTTTGGGCTAATGGCCGTCACTGCTGTGTGCCATTCCTGTGCAAGGCACCCACCAGGTGACATGCACGATCTCGCTTGATCTGCACAGCCCAGGGAGGCAGTTGTAATGCTCCACATCTGGAAGAAGAGGAAGTAGGTTTGGGGAGGACCCGTATCCACAACCATGGCGAGACCAGGTTTGCAGCCAGGTCAATGCAAGGACCCAGCTGCCCAGTTCCACCACTGTAAATCCAGACTGAGCTTAAAAACCCAGGCCACCCAGGGTGACAGTGTGGCTGCTCCTCCTGGGTGCAGTAGAAAGAGCTCTGCACCCAGCTCTGCCACCACTTGGCTTGTGACCTGGGCACTTGTCACTTCTCCCTCTAGACTGTTTTCCTCGTGTATGGAAACTGGTCTGCATAGGTTGGACTATGGCGGGGGCTCCTCAGGCTTCCTAATCATTTGTCAGCATTAACTGGGAGCAGTCACTTGCCTGGATCACCCCTGAGGGCTGGAGCCACCACTTGGCCTTGGGCTTGGAGGTTGCCAGGGGGGTGTGGCTCAGACTCTGAGCTGGCATCCAGGGCAGGGGGCCTGGAGCAGCAGATGCCCAACTGTGGCCTCAGACTCTTTCTCCCACCCTTTCAGACTCCTGCTGGCTCCCTGGACGCCCTCTGCTCTGCCCCCAGCAGCGCCGTCACCACCCAGCTTGGACCTTATGCCTTCAAGATTCCACTGTCCATCCGCCAAAAGATATGCCACAGCCTTGACGCCCCCAACTCTCGGGGCAATGACTGGCGGCTGCTGGCACAGAAGCTGTCCATGGACCGGTGAGTGTCCACCTGGCTGCATCCTCAAGGTCTGGCAGGGGAGGGGGCAGCATCCCAGTCTCCACCGTTGGTGGCAGGTTGGGAGCGTGGTTTGTATGTGCCGAGTATGAGTGGAGTGGAGTGAAGCTCAGGCGCCATCCTGCGAACCAGGCAGGCTGCATGTGACCGCCACACTCCCCAGGCCCTGCCTCCCCCCGGGGTGTGTGAAATGCTGCCCCTGCCCATCTCGTGGGGCATTTTACTCAAAATGGCAAGTGAGGTCTAGCAGAGATGGCGCGGGCTCCGCGTCCCTGCTCCCGGGAGTCCCTGGGGCGAGACCAGGCAGGGGATAAAGATGGAGGAAGCCAGACGCCCTGGAACATGCCTGCAATCCCAGCAGCTCAGGAGGCTGAGGCAGGAGGATGAGTTCACAGCCAGCCTCAGCAACTTAGCGAGGTTCTGTCTCAAAAGAAAAAATAAAAAGGTCTGGGGGTGTGGCTCAGTAGTGAAGTGCCCCTGGTCTCAATCCCTGGCACTCAAAAAAAAAAAGGCAGAGGACGAGGAGAGACACACTGGCTGTGCCACCCCCCGGGCAGTGTCTCTCAGCGACTCACGGTGACAGTGGTGGATGGTGACGCATAGGATGAGGGAATGCCAGACCCTTACTGTGTGTGAGCTTGGGTCCTGTCTGCAGCATTGGAAGGTGACTGACAGGTTCCCACTGAAGAGATGAGACTGAGGCTCCAAGAGGGGCACTGGCTTGCCTGGGGCCACACGGCCTGCTGGGATTCAGACCCAGGACTGTGGAGAGCGGGAGCTCACGTGCTTCCTCCTCCCAGGCTTCTGGGAGGCCCTGAGCATTCCGGAGCGCCCAATGCCCTCTCCTCCCCACTCCAGGTACCTGAATTACTTTGCCACGAAAGCGAGCCCCACGGGGGTGATCCTGGACCTCTGGGAGGCTCTGCAGCAGGACGACGGGGACCTCAACAGCCTGGCGAGTGCCTTGGAGGAGATGGGCAAGAGCGAGATGCTGGTGGCCATGGCCACTGACGGGGACTGCTGAGTGCCCAGAACCTCGGGCCGGCAGGGACAGGCAGGAGGCCATGCAGGAAGGCTGGGGCGGCCTCCTCATGGAGGCTTGCAGCTGGAGTTGCCCCTCTCTCCTCCTCCTCCTCCCCCCTCCTAGACCATAACCAGCCTTAGAAAACCCACGCACCGAGCTGCTGGGAGGGCCGGTGCTCCTCCGCCTGCTGCCTCTCCTGGAGCTGGGGTGAGGCCCTGGGGCAGGCAGAGAGCCAGGAGGTGGCCCTCCCTCCACCAGCCTCCCACCCATGGCTCCAGGTCCCTCTGGGTTCCGTTCTCCCGTTCCCCCGATCTCCCTCCCCACCCCCAGCTTCCACACCCTCTCCCCTCTGAGGAGTCAAGTTCAATGCAGACCAAATGCTTTCTCCTGTCCATGAGCAAAAAGGAAAAGGAAGGAAAGGAAGAGCCTTGGACACTCACGAGGCCCGGAGAAGAAGAGAACACCAAGACCACAGGGAAGAGAAAACCCCGTTTCTTAGGAAACGCAATCCGTTTATTATCCAGATATTTGGATAAGTCCTTTTTACAAAAAAAAAAAAAAAA
>JAJEJO010002841.1:239639-265690 GCA_020662805.1 Glaucomys volans | reverse complement strand
GGAGAAGGCAGGGGAAGCGCCTCCTCCCGGGACACCTCTGTCCTGGGGGAGGGGACTGATGGCTTTGCCCCAGTGCAACCAGCAGCCTCTAGGCCTGGTGGGACTCTTGACACCAGAGCCTGCCCTCCAGCCTCTGCCTCCTGTGCAGCGTGGAGGCCCACGCGGCTTTGGAGCAGGTGGCGCTGTTGGCCTGGGTGGGGAGCCTGGTGCACCCAGGAGTGAGGAGAGGTGGCAGCCCGTGTTCCCTCCCTGATCCCCACGGGCACCTCCGTCAGCCCTCCGCCTGCCATGCTCTGTGGATGGGGTGGGGGCCCCCCAGCCTGTTCCGTGATGTTCCAAGGGCCTCTAAATGAGGAGGGATGAGTCCCTGGCCCTTTTTGGCCTGATGGTGAGGCCTGGGACCACGATCTCACAGTGGGCAAAGACTTCATCCAAGGCCACTCCCCCTTGGCCCCCCAAAGTCAGGCAAGGGCCAGCTGTCCCCGCCCGCTCTGGGCACTGACCCAGGGCTTGCCCAACACGCCCCCAGGCAGCCGCTGGGACCAGCCTCAGCACGTCCTGACCTTTGCAGGCTTGGTCTCCTGAGAGGGGAGCAGGTGTTAGGGCTGTGGTCTTAGCATGTCCCCAGCTGGGCTTCCCTGTGTTGGACTGGGGGCTTCTTCCACCCACCACTGGAGTGGGGGTGGCCACAAGCAGGCGAGGCCTTGGCTGGAGGCTGCAGAGGGGATTCCCTCCCTGGGAGTGCTGAAGGCCAGGCCTGTGCTGGGGAGGGCGGAACTCCGGGGCTCTGGCACCAGCAGTGAGCTTTTCCCACCCAGGGTGCCCAGCTCCCGTGGGTCGCCGCCACCCCAGGGCTGTTAGCCCAGCAAAGGTGAGGGCTTCTGGAGCCCACGGGCCATGATGGGCTGTGCTGGTGCTGTCCCCATCACAGGCTCTAGAACACCCACAAGCAGGTAAAGAGCAGGAGTTGAGTTCCAGCTCTGCCCTGAAACTGCTGTGTGACCTCAGGCATATCACTGCCTTCTCTGGGCCTCAGCATCCTTTTTGTGCCTAGAAGGCCCTGCAGCTACCATCAGAGGCCCACGCCATTCTCTGGGCTCCGGACGGGAACCCTAATGGGTAGAAGTCAACTACAATCTGCCTGTTAGGTCCCCTCCTCCTCCCAGGACAGGGGCCCTTGGTAGATGAGGCCCAGCCAGCCATTTCCAATCTGACTTCCAGAAATTGTGGACCAGGGCCTGGAGCTCAGAACCAGTTGGCTGGAGCCTTCCCGGGGTTGGGGGGGGGGGGTTCAAATGGGCGGGTTTATGGGAAAAGCCAGAGAGCGTTTGCCAGCTCCTTCGACCTGCCAAGCTTGTTACCACGGTCCCCAGGCTGCCTGCCTTGGGCCTCATTCCTGATGAGCAGCCCCGGGCGCTGTCCCCGTCAGCAGCTGCGTGGGGGCTGCAGGGGCTGCCCAGCCCGCACACAGGTGTTCTGTCTCTCTCGTCTCTGCCGTGTGTGTGCATTTCTCCTGGGACAGAGGGCGCCCCTCTGGGAAGGGGAGCCTGGCCCCAGGCTTGCACACCTGGGGTGGTGAGCCCGTTGTCTGCCCCCCAGTCCACAGGGTGTCCGTGTAACTCCTACGTGCCTCTGCCTCCTCTGCCTCCTCTGTGCCCCAGGCTCGGCTCCTCGGCTCCTGGACGCTGCCCCAGCTCCCAGGCAGTGAGCCGGGTCCCTTAGCAGGCCCTCTGAGGGGGTGATCGGGAGCCTGGGAAGGGGGCAGCTGTTCTGGGGGCAAAGGGCTGGACCCCTGCCTGGGCTATGGGCATGGTTCTATGTCCAGAGGGGTACAGGACCCCAGGGAGGGCCCCCAAACCCCCCTCTGTTTATTCTGTAAACTACAACCTGTAAATAACTAGCATTCCTATTGTAACAAAATTAATTTTTATGAAATAAATTATATTTCCTAGTCTAATAAAAAAACACCCAGGTTGTGTGCTGTCTCCTTGGCGATCTTTCACTGGCAGTGGGAAGGATGTCCTGTTCCTCTCAGAATTCTGTAAGGCTGGGGTGGCACTTGGGCCTTCAGCTCTGAGCCCCTGCAGCTGATCAGACTCATTTTATAGAGCAGTGAACTGACCCAGAGAGAGAGAAGGACTTCCTTGCAATCCCCCGGCAAGTCGGAGGCCCTGCCGGCTCTGCATCCGGCCATGCGCTGGCGTGCTCTCCGCACGTGGACGTTCATGGAGTCTGTTCAGCTCTCATTTGAGTCTGCCATGGGCTGGGTAATGGGCGGGAGGGATGGAACAGGGAGAGGCCCTAGTGTCCTGCCTCCCAGTTCAGAAGAGACCTCACAGGGGCTGAGGCTCACCAGGGCCAGAATAGTATGCAGGGAGAAGGGATAATGGGCAGATTGGGATCATGTGATTTTGATCGCAGGGATGCCACACATGGTTGGGCAGGTTACACACTGGACAATAACCCATCTAAGGGGGAGTGTGGCACCATTCCCACAGGTAACAGAGATTTGTATGTTTACTGTGTCCAGCAGGTGGCAGCAAAGAGTCTTGTGCTAATAAAATCAATTTAATAAAATAAATTCAAATAAACTAAAATCAAACTTCCCTCAGATGGAAGTAACATGATGGGGGATCCCCGTTTCTCAGTTTTGCAGCGGTGCCGTGTGGTTGGCAACAGGCCATTTGATCTGGGCTCCTCTGCACCGTGGTCCTAAGGTCTCGTGTGAGTCTGATCTGGATGCACGTTTCCCCGCATGCGCTGTCTGCTCCGAGCAGATCCTGGGGTCTCCTGGAGTCTGGAGTAGGTGCCCCCTGGCCCCTTCATGGAGAGTCGCAATGCCCATCAGCCCATTGAAGGTCAAAGTCCTGTGTGAAGAAGCTGCTCTCCGTTAACACGGTGTCCCTGAGGTACTTGGCCGTGGAAGTCCACCTACTTGTGCTCAGAAGTGTGTGGTGCCCATGGGCCCTGCCAGCCCTGCCTTCCTGGGTCTGTGCTGGGGGTCACCCCACCCCACCCTCTGTGCGGAGGGCAGGTACCTGTGGGCTGATCGCAGGTGGGAAGTTACCCCACCAGGGAGGGAGCGGATGGCCTAGCGGGAAGGTGGAGCCCTGGACAGGGTGTGTGTGTGTGTGTGTGTGAGAGAGAGAGGAGGGGAGGAGAGGGGAGGGGAGGGAGCAGCAGCCCAGGGAAGTGGGGGCGGTCATGCCATATACTTAGGCCATACACCTGCACCAGCTGGGCACAGTGACACACGCCGGGAATCCCGTAACTCAGGAGCTGAGGCAGGAATCAAGATGACTGCTCCTGAGGGGACCCTGCCCTGTGGGACGGAGGAGACTGAGAAGAGGAACTCCCAAGCCCTATAGATTGGGGAGGGAGGATTGGGTGAAGGTTGCTTGATTCCTGGACGAGGGGTCACTCAGAAGTTCCATCAGCCACCTCCTAGGTCCCAGGACTCGGGAGCCACAGTCTGAGGGGAGGCAGACAAGAGCAGGGGGCTGCGGAGGCTCCGAGAGTCCCCGCCTGGCCCCGCATCCCAGAGGCTTTCTGGAAGAGACGACATCTCACACGTCGGAAGTTTCCTCGGAGGTGTGGATTCTCGGTTGCGTGATGTGTGGGAGACGCTGAGGTGAAGTCTACAGCCACTCGTCCCCCAGTACTAGGGACAGAACCCAGGGCTCTACCACAGAGCTGCATCCCCAGGCTTTCGATTTTGAGACAGGATCTCGCTACATTGCTGAGGCCAGCCTCGAACTTGTGATCCTCCTGCCTCTGTCTCCTGAGTCGCTGGATTACAGGCGTGGGCCACCCCCTAGGACTCAGCCACTTGCTTTTATGGAATTTCTTGCTAAGAGAAGATGCCGATGTCCTGTGAGCGGGTGGCAGGCTAGACCTCGAGACTGCCATCTGCAGACTGTGTGTGTTAACTTGGCAACACCAGCCGGGATTTGGGGACCGTGTCAGGAGGTGACCGGGGGTGCGTGCTACTCCAGCAGCCTCGGGAGCTGGCCCAGCCCCAGCGCCATGGATGGAATAAGCCCAGCCCAGTTCCTCGGCCTAAGAGGTTTCCCCAAGGCAGGGTCAGGTTTCCGGGAAAGTCCATCAGTATGCACTGATCTAACCCAGGTGGGCACAGCACCTGGGACGTCGGGGGGTAGGTCAGGCTGGCCGGCCCTGCACAGCTCCTGGTGGAATAAAAAGCAGCGTCCCCAGCCAACACCGCACGACCGAGAGGAACCAGGACAATATGAAGAACGCAGAGGTCCCCTCCAGCCCGGCCTTGACGGGCGAGGTCTCTGTGCAGGTGGTGGGGGGGCTGCTGCTCGCCAGTTGAGTGGCAGAGGCCCAGCACGGGACCATGGCTGGTAGAGTTAGAGAGCACAGGGTCGGGCAGGGCCCTGGGGAGGGCAGAGGAATGTGCCACCAACTCAGGTCACCTAGATGTGCTCCCTGACGTTGGGTCGGCCCACAGAAACCAGGCCTCAGAACTCTGTCCATAGGCTAAGGGTCAAGACCAGCGTCTCCTGGATTCCGGCTGCTGGTCCTGGGAACAAGAGGAGCAGCAGCCTCAGCAAGGAAGAGATGCACTTGCTCAGCAGTTCCTTGAGGACAAGCCTGTCTCTACAGGTCTCTGGTTTCCCGCTGTTCTTGGCAGCATGAGTCTCTGCTGGAGTGAAGCAGAGGGACAGCTGTTCTGTCCACTGGCCTGACACTTAGGGCTGTAGAGCAATAGGAAGCAACAGGGAGCGGTGGGGAGTGTGGCTAACTGGAGACGGCCCAGTGCACAGGTGACTCACGGAAGCTCAGTAACCCAGGGCTGCCAGGAAGGGGCCAGTGCCCAGGGCTTCACAGTTCTGCCTTTAGAAGTCAGGACTAGGGTTTGTATGTGAACTCATCCACATGTCCTTGTTGGCAGGATTGGTTTTTAAACACTGTGCAGGTCAAAACAGACCCGCCTGGTTTATGATCTGGAGGGAGGTGATGGTAAAGTTCTGAGGCAGGGGATTGTCAGGCCCAGAGCTGCTCTGGTTCGTGTCTCTCAGGACATGGTCCTGAGCCGTGGCCCTGCCCTGACTCCCAGTCCGTGCTCCCTCAAGAGCCCCACACCGTGGGAAGCATCAGCCAGCTGCAGCCCTGCCCCCAGTCTACATTGCCCTTGACATTGACAGAACTCTCTGGTCTCCTCCAAATACCCTCGATTTCTAGAGTCAACTACCACCACTGCTGGAGAAAGGAAGGACAGGGACTCTTCTGTCAGTCCCTGCTTCCATTAACCAGGCCTTACCACTGACGTTGGTGAAGGAAGACAGTCCATACCAGCATAATATGTAAAGTATACTGTATTATGCCAGGGGCCACTCAGCAGAGCAAAGTCCCAGCTACTCAGGAGGCTGAGGCAGGAGGATTGCAGGTTTGTAAGTTTGCAAACTGAAGGCCAGCAGGGTAACTTAACCAAACTCTGCCTCAAAATAAAAATAAAAAGGGCCAAGCGCAGCGGAGCACACCTGTAATCCCAGCGGTTTGGGAGGCTAAGGCAGGAGGATCTTGAGTTCAAAGTAAGCCTCAGCAATTTATCAAGGCTCTGAACAACTCAGCGAGACCCTGCCTCCCCAGTCTCTAAAATATAAAAAGGCCTGGGGATGTGGCTCAGTGGTAGAGCAGTCCTGGGTTCAATTCTCAGTACCACAAAAATAATAATAATCCAGGCGAGTTGTGAATAGGATAACTGGAGTCTGGGGAAGACTACCAAGACAGAGGTATGAGGAATGGGCTTCCGTATTCTGCTATCCTGCCCTATATCAGGCTAATTTCTCATCACTTGGTGTCAAGCCCAAGGCAAGTAGGAGGCTGAGACTCTAAGCAGAGCCTATGACAGACCTGCCCAGGAGGAGGAGCCCTGGTGAAGAACCCAGGCCTTTCCTGAGGTCTCCAAGGCCAGCTGCAGCCTTGGAGGAAGCCAGCAGGAAGCGCGTCGTGGGGCCGAGTAAGACTGAAGCCCAGCGTGCCTAGTCCCTCTCCCACGTCTCTGCGGGAAGGTCAGCACGTCGGCAAGCTGTCCTTCACAATGTCTGGCACTCAGTCCAGTATCACTGGACATGCCGACAGACAGAACCAAGAAAAATAGCATCACAGATACCAGGTGCAAACATCTGTGCGAACCCTGGTTCCGTCATCTGGGTGACGCTTGAGACCAGGCATCTGGTGGCCACAGAACCCAGATGCCACCCTCCGAGGAGAGGCTGATTCTGGATCTTTGACACCAGGGACTAGATTGCAAACCTCACGCTGGACAGAAGTCCCTTGTGCTCACAGATATTAAGTCCTCTTTCACACCGAGGTCAGACCCTCACCACACAGAGACCTGGGCTGGGCCTTGACCCTCACCACCTGACATCTGATTTGCTCTGAAAGTCTAGACCACTGGTTGGGCCTGGGAGCGTAGGAACCGGCAGGCCCAGACCCCAGGAAGCCAAGAGTAAGTCCCTGTACCCACTTCACACCCCAGGGCAGGCCTGCTGCCGAGCTGAGGTGGCCAGGTTGCCCTTATTCACTGGTTCTTGCAACGGGGCCAGCAAGATTTCAGACATGTCACTCAGAGTAGAAGGCACAAGTTAATGAAAGGGTAGAAAAAGGGGAAGGGGGACATTCTCAAGGAAGAGAGAGGGTCCTTTGGAGAGAAAGACAGCATGTTCCTCCTGCCCTCCAGACTTACTGGAGGTCCCAAGGAAGTTTCCAGAGAGTCTTGCCCAGGTCCACCTCTTGACTTTTGATTGACAGCAGGATGACATCAGACTTTCAAGTCCCCACTGCCATGACAACTCTAGGTCACCTTGGTCCATGCCGAGCAGTTCTAATGGAACCTATTCTTATAGACTTCATGGTGCGGGAGAATTCTCCTGTCCTCCCTGAGTTCTGGGATCTGGTCTGGGTAAGGGTCATAATGTCCCCTCCCTGGGGCAACACGTGTTCTCCTGCAGGTGACAGGTCCTTCCCGAGGGACGGGCCACATCCTGTGTGCTTTAGGCAGGCAGGGCTGTGGGCCGGTAGTTTTGGGAGAGAGCTCTCAGGGGTCAGCGCTGTGGGCAGGAAGAGAGGGAGAAGGAAGGCCACTCCCAGCCTGGGAACCGCAGGACCTGTGGGAGGAAGCTGGGGCGTTCGGAGTTGGGGGAAACTGAGTCCCCCTGTTTTGGTCTTGATTTCCTGACCCCAGAATTGCTTTATCACCTCAGCAAACTTTCCTTGTGAGGGTCTGGATGTTTTGGTGGCCAGGGAAATTGGGATTGTGACCTGTTTCAGTGACAATGGAGGTCCAGGCCAGCTGGTGGGGGTGACGTGATCTCCATAGTTTCTCTTAAGGGGAGGTGAGTAATCAAGGCTAGGGGAGGTTGTGACGTGCCAGACCCACCCCAGGGGCTTGCCTGTCCGATAGGGACCCCGTGGTCCTCCATCACCCACCCTGCCCCTTCCCTATGCCCATTCAGGGCTCACTAGTTCCCTAAGACTCACGGGGACATGAATCCTCCCACACTGGACACATGGCGTCCAGAGCCCACACAAGAGCTAAGAGTATTTATCTTAGAGAGCAGAGAAAAAGCGTCCAGGGTCCAGACAAATGGCCGACTACTGGGTGAAAGGGAGGCTGTCACCAGCCTCCTGGAACACACTCTTGTCCCTTAGACCCTGAGGCCAGACCACATTCCATGCTGTGCTGGACAGAGCTCCATTGGGACAATATGAAAGCAGCCACCAGGTGGCACCTAAAGTCAACACAGCCAGGACCAGGTCCTCTGGAGCCCCAGACGCTGACCTCTGCCCTGGGGGCTGCACTGTCTTTTTCTCTCCAGGGAGTGGAAGAATGGCAGGGTCAGCGGCAGGCGCCCTCCTCTGGCCCACAGAGGAATAACACTAAGACACGAAGTACCAAGGACAGGACACCTCTAAAGTACCAAAGACAGCCACCAACTGGAATTCCAGACCTGGTGAGAATGCCCTCCGAAGGGCATTTCCAGACCAACAAACTGGGAGAATTTGTTGCTGAAAGGCTGACATTAAAAAAATACCAATGGAAGTTCTCCAACAAAGGGTTCTCAGAGGATGTAACTGCGGGAAGGAATGAGGAGGGAAGGCACCTTTGAGGGAACAGAAATCAACGCAGGCTGTGGAAAAGAGAAACGGCAGCACCTCGTGGGTTTCAAATACTGCCGAATAAATTATGTGAGAAAAGCAAAACAAAATTTGGGGCAAGGTAAGTGGAATTAAAGTGTTCTAAGGCACTGCAGAACCTGGGGAAGGGGAAGCCTGCTCATTGATATTAGACTCTGGTAGCTCATGTGGGGATAAACATGATCTCCACAGAACACTAAGCAGGAAGATGTGAAAAATGAATGATTTTTTTTCAATTAGTCAAATCCCCACCCCACCCCACCCCCAGAAAAAAAGGAAGAAAAGGACCATAGACCATTTGTGCTGATAGGGGAAAAAAATAAAAAAAAAAAAGCAACGCTGGAGTTAAACTCAAACATTTATCTGTCAACCAATAATTGTGTTAAATGTAAATGGCAGGCTCATCGGTGCACGCCTTTAATCCCAGTGGCTCAGGAGGCCGAGGCAGGAGATCATGAGTTCAAAGGCAGCCTCAGAGAAAGCAAGGTGCTCAGCAGGTCAAGGAGACCCTGTCTCTAAATAAAATATAAAATAGGGCTGGGATGTGGTTCAGTGGTGGAGTGCCCAACTTCAATCCCCAGTATCCCCCCGCCAAAAAAAAAGTAAATGGCCAGGGGCTGGGGTTGTAGCTCAATGGCAGAGGGCTTACCTAGCACATGTGAGGCACTGGGTTTGATTCTCAGCACCACATATAAATAAAATAAATACATAAATAAATAGGTACTGTGTCCATCTATAACTGGATTTTTTAAAAAATGTAAATGGACAAAAGACTCCAAATAAAAGGTCAAGATAGAATGGACTTTAAAAAAACACTTAAAAGAAACACAGCTTACATATAAGGACATCTGATGAAATTAAAAGGATCTTCAAAAGACGTCATGGTAACACTATCCAAAGTAAAGCAAGTGTAACTAAATTATAATTAGAAAAGTAAACACTCGGGCAAAATGTACAAATTTGTGACATTGACAGGATTAAAAGATCATGTGATCATCATGGCAGGTTCTGTTTTCCAAATACAATTGCAACAATATCACCCTTCTGACATGCTCTTCTTCCCACTGATCTTGACACTTTTTCATCAAGAGGTGAAGTTCATTCGCTCCCCCTGGAGCCCAGGAGGACCTCCAGGACTCCTTGACCCACAGGGCACTGCAGAAGAGACCTTGTGTGACTTGTAAGGTCAGATCACAAAACTGCATGGATCTCTGCCTATGCCATGGTGCATGCCTGTAATCCCAGTGGCTCGGGAGGCTGAGGTCGGAGGATAGCAAGTTCAAGGCTAGTCTCAGCAACTCAGCAAGAGCCTGTCTCAGAATAAAGACATGTAAAAGTCGGGGTTGTGGCTCAGTGGGAAAGTGCCTGTGGGCTCACTCTCCAGTGCTAGGGTAGGTGGGGGTGCCAGGAGCTCCTCCTCATTGTCTTGTGACGCTTGCACTCAGAACCCATTGCCATCACAGGAGGCCTGAGCGGCACATAAAGAAGTCACATATTAGGGTTAGGGTTAGGGCCTGTAATGCCAGCACTTGGGAGGCTGAGGCAGGAGGATCAAAGCCAGCCTCAGCAACTTAGTGAGGCCCTAAGCAACTCAGTGAGACCCTGTTTCTAAATAAAATACAAAACAGGGCTGGGGATGTGACTCAGTGGTGGAGTGCCCCTGGGTTCAGTCCCCAGTACCAATAATCCCAGTTGAGGTTCCAGCCAGCAGCAGTGTCACCCAGACACAGGTAAGTGAGGGAGCTCAGGTGACCCCAGAGCCCAGCCTTTGAGCTTCTCAGTGAGGCCTCAGATACCAAGGCAGACACGACATCACCTGGTGCCGTGTCCAGTCCCAGCCACAGCACCTGCAGCATCGTAACTGGTTCCCACCAACCGCGGCACTTAGGGCTCCTTGTGTTGAGCCACAGTGATCAGGTCCAGGAGCCGCTGGAGCGCCCATGGTATATGGCGTCTTGATCTGGGTGCTGGTGGTGACCACCTTGTGATCATTCGTGAATCTACACTGAGGGTTTGCACACACAAAGCCGGGACCCAAGGAAACCAAGGAAACAGGATGGAGCATTCAATAGCGTGTGAGGTTGAAGAGGAAGAGTCAGGGTTCTAGAAGGCCTCTGAGCAGGTGGGAGGCCTCTGGAGCCCAGAGAGGGACAGCCTTAGTGGGGAGTGGGCGACTTCCCTGTCAAAACTAGAGAAGAGAGAAGCAGGGGTGGAGGGAGGCAAGGTTGGTGCCAAGGAGTGAGGACATTGCTAACTGGTGGCTTCTGTCTTCCCTGGGAAGTAGGAGGCAGGAGGCCAGAGCATCACCAAGTAGAGGAGGATCGTGTGTCCAGCTCTCACGGACAGCAGGAGCCAGGCCGGGGGCCGGGGCGGGGGCCTCCCAGGGCATCCTGGAGGCCCGTCTCTGTCTGGCAACTGTGAATTCAGTAGAACCTTTGGCCTACTGGTGACTCCAGGGGGACACATTGGCCAGGTGTGTTCATCCAGGGAGTGTCTATCCAGGGTGACCCACAGTGCCACCAGGAGGCCATGTGGTAAGAGTCTAGGGTACTGCTGGGACTTCACTGACAAGATCGACCGTGGGCTCTAAACTGGCTCAGGATGGAGGGGTGACAGAAGTGCAAAGGGCTGGAGTTCTCAGGTCCAGAAGTTTCCGAGGGAGCAGCTTAACCAGCAAGCAGCAAAGGGAGGTGATTAGAGTCAGGTGGGGGCTGATTGAGAATCAGTGATGTGGGAATTATGAGTGAGCAGTTATGGGTGATATGTTATCTCCCAGGACCTGTATGCTGCTTGGGGACCCAGGAACCCTGGAAAAGAAGACCCCAGTGAACCGGTTCAGCCAGAACATTGCAGTGACAGGACAATGCCACAAGATGGCAGCATCGACCAGCAGAACCAGATTGCCAAGCAGTCTCTCCCTAGGCTGGCTGTGTGGCCTGGCTGGAGGCGCAGGGGATTCAAACCACCTGCACAGAGGATCCTAGTAAAACCCTCAGGCTCCTCGTGCCTGTGGGTGAGCAGATTCCAGGTGGGGAAGGAGACAGGAGCGTGCAGGGAGGACGCCAGGCTTGGAAGAGGGGACCCAAGCACTCCCAGGAGCCCCGGCTGGGTTTCGGAGGCAGAAATACATCAATCCCCCACCCCCCAGGTGTTGGGGATTGAGCCCAGGACCTTGGGCTTGTGAGACAGGCACTCTACCAACTGAGCTATATCCCCAACCCCTAGAAATGCATCAGTTTGAACCTTGGTTCTGCTGCCTGCCGCTGTGTGACTCTGAGAATGCCACTAATTTCTCTGGACCCAACTTCCTCCTAAGGAAAATGGGGCAGTCAACAGTACCCACTTTGTGGGGTCCTGAGATTCAGTGAGATGGTTCCCTGGGGGCAGAGCTGTACCCCAAGTACAGGGGTAGAGAAATTGGCATACTAAGTATTTTGAACCAAAGGATGTGAATCCTCAGCTTGGGAGGCTGAGGCAGGAAGATCACAAGTTCAAGGCCAGTCTCAGCAACTTAGTAAAGACCTAAGCAACTTAGGGAGACCCTGTCTCTAAATAAAATATGAAAAAGGGCTGGGGACGTGGCTCAGTGGTTAAATGCCCCTGGGTTCAATCCCTGGTACCAAAAAAATTAGAAAATAAAGGATGTCGGAAGGTCTTAGGAGCAGTTCAAAAGCAAGGTCCCTCTGATCCTTCTGTGTTCTTTCCCACCGCCCTGCGTCACAGGAACTAGAACCCCTCTCCCCAAAGCCAGTCTTGCAACCTGGACTCTCTCCTTCTCTCTTGAAGGTCTTCTTAAAGGAAGGAAGGCCATTCAGAGGTCGAGGCCTCTGCAGGGACAGCGCTTGCCCTTAGGGGTATTTCTACACAGGGAGCCAGGCTTCATGGAAACTAGGCATGACAATAGACTGTTCTCTCTGGTCTCTGGGTCTTCTTTCCTGAAGGTCCCATACAACTTCAGTTAAATAAATCTGCTACACTGTCACCTGGCTAGTCTATCTTTTGATACAGAGGGTCAGTGTGACCATTTGGGGGACTGCATCCTCATGGGTGCTTGCGGCCCCGCCCCCACAGCAGCCTCAAGCTCCCTTAAAGGCAACCAGTGCTCCTTACTGGGCCCTGCTCTGTGTCCCGCAGGCCATTAGGTTCACATTATCCACCGTGCACAGACTAGGAAACAGGTGTGGCTTCCTAGGGACACCCAAGTGACATCCAAGCCCAGGGCCATCTGCTTACAAAGCCTGATTCTGTCCACCAGGCCAGAGACCTCCCTACTGGCCCTGCCTGGCCAGCCCTGGGTGTCACATTCACTGTCTCCCTGGGGGTAGGAGCAGGTCGTTTTGAACTAGCAGGATGGCCTCTGACCAGCACTCAGAACAGTTCAGGGCATTCCCAAATCAAGGATGCTTGTCGAAGGCTGGGACTCATAAAACACCAGCGTAGTGGACACGCTTGGGACGCATGGATGGATGTTTCCTCCCTTCTTTCTCTCTGTCTTCTGTTATACCCGATGAGAACGAGATCATCCAAGCTGTTCACGTACAGCCAAAAGAAGCCTTTGTTATACTGGCCAGGGACGACCACCCTTACACCTAAAAGCCGTGTGGAGGGGAACCACGCCCTACTTCCTTCCTTGTCAGCTGTTATAGGGAAAATGACGTGTGGGGCGGGCCATATAGCCACTGTTTCTAGCCAATGCAAGCGAGTCACACTACAGAGGCAGATGTTAGTGATTAGCTGTCTCTCCCTCCTGGGTACATTTAGACCTTTAGGGACTTGCCAACTCCCGTAATTTAAAAAGCACCCCTTGGTTTCTGGGAATTGTTTGTTCCTTTTCTGGGACATGGTATTTGAGAACTTTGTTTCTTGGGGACTGTGCCACTTCTTTTCCCTCTCGTTCCTACTCCACATTCTTCTTCACACATGCTTAAGAATAAAGATGACATCAGGCAGGTGCTGCAATCCCAGCAGCTTGGGGGGCTGAGGCGGGAGGCAAGAGGATCATCACAAGTTCAAAGTCAGCCTCAGCAACTTGGCCAGGGTCTGAGCAACTTAATGAGACTCTGTCTCAAACTAAAAAATAAAAAGTGTTGTTGATGTGGCTCAGTGGTTAAGCACCCCTGGGTTCAATGCCTGGTACCCAAATAAATGAATGAATGAATAAAGATGGTGAATGGGTGCCCAGCAATCCACCATTTACAAATACTTCCCCCGGCACACTGACCTGCAAGCATGTAAGGGGTGGTTGTCATCCACACCATGCAGCCACACTGTCCTGTGTTCCCCAGCCCCACACCAGAGGCAGTGGGGACTCTTGCAGCACAAGAGAGTGGCCACTCCATTCCTAGACACCGATGGGGGTCTGAAGAGGTTACTGGAAATTAGGACTGACTGCAGGGTACCAGAACAGGCCCTTTGGCAAACGGATTGTTTTGATCTGATTATTTGGAGAAACTGCAGATCCAGGAAAAGCTTGAGAACAAGAAGTTGTTTTTTTGCAAGGGAAATTTACATCTGTAAAGGAAATCTCCTTTGGAAGGGCGCCTCCCTCCCTGTACTAGATAAGAGTGTCTCTGCTAGATCCTCAGGGCCCCCTGAACTCTGCACAACCAATCTCCCTTTTTTTTTTAACCTTTCTTTTATTTATTTATTTATTTATTTATTTATTTATTTATTTATTTATTTATTTCATGGTGCTGAGGATCGAGCCCAGTGCTGCACACATGCCAGGCAGGCGCTCTACCACTGAGCCCCAGCCCCAGCCCCAAACCTTTTTTTGGTTTGCTCCCCTCCCCCAACCCCGATCCCATGAGGGGCCTTCCCCACCCCCCTCTCATTTTTGTTGATGGGGCTGAAACCAGGACTGGCCCCTGTTCCCAGGTGGAGCCCCACCCCAGCCTTCCTCTTTGTACTGATGGCGTTGAAACCTAAACCCAGAGCCCCGTGTCTGAGATGACTTTCTCTGAGCGCCTCCCGTGTCCCCACCAGCTGTACCTGCCATTAAACTTTGGTTTGATTGTCTCCTCACTGTCTTTTGTTATAGGGGTCCTCACTGTTAGGGTAGTGGGCGCAAATATTCAGGAGACACGTCTCTGAGTTCAAGCAAAGGTTTATTGACAGAGAGAGTCTGCCAGGCCGCCCTGTGCGAGGTGCAGCAGCCTGCTGGGAAACTTCCTAGCAGTGTAGTCATGGACAGTGGAGGAGTTAAAAAACAACCCATCTGGTCCTGTAACAGGGGGACACTTCACCTTTTGAATATAGCTCTGAGGCGTATTTTTAAAAGGGACATGTTTTCCTTTTCCTCTCTCCCTCTCCCCGTCCCTAACCTGGGAGCAGGGAACAAGATTACCTTGAGTTATCTGCGGGAAAGAGATATTGGCCAGAGGATCTAGGAAGTGAGTACCTCCCAATTTCACAGGTGAATGTTAACAGGTCATCAGGGCCCTGTGACCCCTGTCAGGGCACCCCTGGAATGCAGCCTTTAAAGAGCTCCTTTAAAACCCCCCCTGTTCCTCCTGATGGACCGAATCACAGCCTTTGGGACAGGAGTCTCCCCTGGGCTTCTCCTTTGCTAGCAAAGCACTAAAACTTCTTTTTCCCTTTTCTCAGAATCGTGTCCTCATTATTGCATTGGCACTGGGGACAAGGACCCAGCCTTAGGCAACAGTCCTGTGATTGTTACGTGGCGTCTTTGTTGTGGTTTCAGTAGTTAGGGACTCTGGGGGAAGGAAAGTCATGCCTGGGTGGGCAGCTGCTGATTTTCAAAATGGAGTTACTTTGACCGAAGGACCGACACTCACAACAATGAAGGGTAAATGATTTTCTCTCCCCTTCAGGACGTATTGAAAGAGGCTGATATGGCCTGCTGCCTGCAGTCTCCCCAGGTCCCCCCACCTCCCTGGACCCTGCCCTGGAATCCATCAGCTACAAAGTCTGCCAAGTAAAAATGTTATCAAAAGCTCAGTCCTTGTCCTGGATGCCAATCCAAAAATGAGGACACAATTTTGAGAAAAAGAAGTTTTATTGCTATGTTAGCAAAGGAGAAGCACCAGAGACTCCTGGCCCAGAGGCTGTGATTCTGCTCCTCGAGGGGAACAGGGGGCTTTAAAAGAGGCAACTCAGAGGCCACGTTCCACGGTTCTCTGCTCACAACTGTTCTTCGGGTGCCAACCCCAAAGTCTGGATTACTTGTTCCTATGGTGGGTGTGTGCTCAAGGACCGGTGACTCTACCTAGGATGGGGAAGAAAAATAATCCTGTTTCCCCTGAGATTAGGGAGGGGGGAGAGACTAAGAGGAGGGAGAGATGAAGAGGAAGAAATAAATCCTTTTAAAAATAAGTTGCAGCGGCCAGGCAGCAAGGGCAATATTCAAAGCATAAAGTGGATAGCTGTTAAAATCTGAGAGGCTGAGGCAGGAGGATTCCAAGTTCAAGACCAGCCTCAGCAATTTAGCAAGTTCTCAAAATAAAAATTTAAAAGGGCTGGGGATGTGACTCAGTGGTTAAGCATCCCTGGGTTCAATCCAGGTACAAAAAAACAACAACAGAAAACCGAAAACCAATCTGTTGGCTCTTGATAGCTCCCACGTGCCCTGCCTTCTTTGGAGCACTACCTGGGGCTGTCTGCTGATCCTGTTTCCCGAGTTGCAGTTCCCTAGACCTCCAAATAGTCAATTCGACTTGTGCAGCCTGAGTTTGGAATGCACACGCTTGTGCCTGGTTACACCAAGCAGGCAGAGGTCAGGGTGTGAGGGTGGGATTTGCTGAAGGCACCAGACATGCTTCAAGCTCTGGGTCTGCTGAAAACCTCTGCCTAGCCAGGAGGGCCAAGTTCAGCCTGGGGATGGGGCCCGCCCAAAGGAGGGGGGGATCAGGGAAGGGTGGAGTCCTATGCTGGAGTGTGGGGGCGAGGTGAGCTCTTCCAGGTCCTGGGGCGCAGGGCTGAGACGCTAGGCCGGCTCCGCGGGCGTGACCTGTGCTTTGCCTCTGCCCGCCTCACTTTCTGCACCTGCGAAATGGGAGCGCGCTGGCCCCGCCCGGCGCGGGGTGGAGGGCGGGGCGCCCGGAGCTCGGGGAGGAGACAGAAGCCGAAGAGCGAGTCTGTGAACCGGGAAGCGCTGGCGCCGGCGGGCGGGCGGGGCGGGAGGAGGAGCTGGGCCTGCGGCCCGCGGAGCCCGAGTCACAGTGGCCGTGCGGCCGGGAGGCGGCGGCGGCGGCGACAGTAAGTGCGGCCGAGGCCGGGCAGCGACCGGGCCTGGCCTGGGACGAGCTCCGCTGGTCCCCGATCGCGCCCGGGCTCGCGCTCTCAGCCCCGCGGGCTCTGACCCCGGCCCGGCGCCTTGGCTCGGCGCCTCTCGCCTTCACCTCCGCGCGTCCCGCCTCCCTCCGCGGCTCTGCACCCCGCTCTCCTCTCTGGGTTTCGATCTTCTCTCTCCCAAATTCTCGCCCTCCTCCGCCCTGAGCCCGTACCTCACCACCTGGGCACGGGGACCAGAGTGTGGACCAGTCAACCCAAAGGGTCCAGAGGGGTCTGGCCCTGTGGGTCCAAACTGGGGGTCTGCCTGGGCTGGGGACCCACAGCCGCAAAGCTGTTCTGCCAGGGTCGCTGGGATGTGCTTCCCAACTAGCTGTCCAGCCCCCTGACCTGTTTCCCTGGGGAGGAAACCGAGTCCCACAGGCAAGATCGGCTTAGCCAGAGCCCGGAGCCTCCATGGTAGTGCAGGACACCCCGGCTTCCCAGCTCAGCAGCCTCAGACCCCATGTTGCTGCTGCTTGGTGCTACCCCTCACCCCGGGCCCGGGAGGGAGCAGGGCCAGCTCCTAACCCGAGGAAGCTTGGTCCTTTTCTTGCTTTTCTTTGTCTTTCTTTTGAAATCCCAAAGCCAGCCGCTAGCTTTTATAAAGAGTAATAAGACCTTGCGCACTCCAGTGCCCTGGCCTGTGACCCGGGTTAGAGAAAATCCCTGGCTCCTTCAGCAGCTTGGTCAAGGCTGAATGGCCCTGGACAAATAGATGCCGAGCTGAGAAGGGGTTCTGGCAAAGTGTGGGCCTCGGCAACCCAGCCGCTGGCCCCTTTCCTGCCTCTCTGGATGGAACATCTGGTTGACCTCTATGGACTATAATGACTTTTCTTTTCATTGCAGGGGATTGACCCCTGGGCCTTGGGAATGCTCGGCAAGTGCTCTACCACTGAGCCACATCCCCAGCCTACTTTGCACATTCTTTAACTCTAATTTTACATGTGTGATAGTGTGAGCTTCTGTATGCGTGCATGCACACCCTGGCTGGCAGGGGCTTGCTCAACCAGGGGAGATTCAAATAGACTTGCTGACAGTGCCCTGTGCCTACTTTGGGCAGGCTGCCTGCTTCAGGGTACATTCTGCCCGGTAGGGGGCGCTATCCTGGCTGCACAGCCCCATCATTCAGTAGATATGGATACTGTGCCCACACAGGCCATTCCCTTTGCCTCTGCTCCCAGCTTAACGGCTGCAAGGCCTTCAGGAAGAAGGTTTGGACTTGGAACTAGCAAACATAGGTTCACATTCCTTCCCAGGGAAGCCTGGGAGTCTGGCATGGGCTCTAGGCCACTTGACATGTGACTGCACTGTTGCCATCTGGTTGCTGTGTGACCTTGGGCAAGTTACTCAAACTTTCTGAGCCTTAGACCCCTCACCTGTGAGATGAGTCTTAGAGTAGGACCTAACATAATCAAGTGCTAGCCATGACGTTGGCGTGAGTGAGTACTGGGCTTACTTTTGCCTATTGAGAATGCTTTTTGTTTGGAAGTAGGAAAAAGTAAGAGTCTTCAAGGCTTCCAGTTTTCCATCTGAGGAGGGGCAAAAAGGTCTGTCCTGCCTAATTCTAAGGGATACTGTGAGGTTTCCCCGAGATAGTGGATAAAGCTCTACGTCCATGTTGGAGCATGCTCCCAGCCAGCCAGGGCCTCGCGGTGTCACTCTTCCTGGATCCATGCTCTTAAGTCAGGCTCAGCGTCCTCTGCAGCCAAGTTACATTTATGTATTGATTTATAGGTGGAGAGGACGCTGCTGGGGAAAGGACCCCAGACTGAGTTATTCTCACCATTAGTTATTTCCCATTTATCAAGCTGCTACCTCGTCCTCGGTGCCAGCTAGAGCATGGACGGGGGATGCCACCTTGCAGCCAGCCAGACAGGTGACAAGCCCAGGCTGCCAGGGAGGATGCTGCCATTTGTTCGATAGCTGCTTCCCCGCGCCAGCCATTGCCAGCCAGGCACAGTTCACGGGCATTGTAAAGAAGGATTCCCTGGCTCTGCGCGTGGGGCAGGTGAGGCTCAGAGGCTGGTGACATGCCCAAGGCCATGTTTTGGGTACTACCACGGCTTGGGAGTGGCTGTCTCCTGGCAGGATGTGTGAACAGAGTCCAGACCCCAGGCAGGAGCTGGCAATCTCCGCCCTGGCCCTTTACCTAGTCTGTGACCTTCTTGCTTTGGGCCTCTGTCCCCACAAATGAAATGAGGAGTGGATTATCAGGTTACGCAGGCTTCTGGAGGCAGCTCTAGACAGCATGGTTTGGTTTTTTTCAAAAATATATTATTTATGACTTCCTTTATTTTGCATTAGGGATTAAACCCGGGGGCCCTTAGCCACTGAGCCACATCCTCAGCTCTTTTTTATATTTTATTTAGAGACAGGTCCTCGCTGAGTTGCTTAGGGCCTCATGAAGTTGCCGAGGCTGACTTTGAACCCTGTCCTGCCCTCACCCTCCTGAGCCGCTGGGATTACAGGTGTGCGCCACCACGCCCAGTTCAGATGACTTTATTTTTTATTTGTAGTTTAAATTCATTTTTGAACAGTTAATAAAGTCACATAGTTTAAAATTCAGAAGGCACAAAAAATGAATAAGAGTGAAGTACTCCCTCCCTGTCCATCTCCCTCCTCAGAGACAGCTGCGGTTAGGAGTTTCGTTCCCATCTCCCAGAGACATCCTGCACATGCACCCATGCCCAGGTCTGTGCATTATTTTGCACACACCTTTTTATACAAATAGCATATCCTGCATGCTCTCCTGCTCCTTGCTGTTTGGGCATAGAGTTGAAAAGAGTTTAGAGGACATTCTTTGTCCATCCAGGGTTCCAGTTCCTTTTTTGATGCTGCATAGAAACTAGAATGCCAGGAGCCCAGCTTGCCGGTCCAGAGTGCTTGTCATGGGCCCACTATGCCACAGTGTTTGTCCCCTGACCTTGCCTGCTGCCTGTGTCCTCTTGTATGGTCAGAGTGACCTCTGAGGTCATTTACAGTTCTGACATCCTGTCCTCCTCCAAGTCTGACTGTCTGATTTTCCTCTTTCTTCCTGATCCTTTACCAGGAAGCTCTCTAAGCTCTGGTGACCTTGAGCCCAGCATGGGGATATCATTGTATTGTAGGGTGGGAAAACCCCCACCTGTGCCCAGCCTCAGCATCTGCTCACTGACCCTGTGTCTTTCGCTGCTCCAACAGTGGCCATTGGCTCAGAGAACACTGTGTGTCACAGCTCCAACTCCACCTACAGACCTGTGACCAGCTCGCTGACTGACCCAGAGGTGCTGCCTGGACTGGACTGCCCCAGCCCCGGCCCTGGCCTGCAGAGGCCTGAGGACCGCTTTAACGGCACCTACATCATCTTCTTCTGCCTGGGCATTGGCAGTCTACTGCCATGGAACTTCTTTGTCACTGCCAAGGAGTACTGGGCATTCAAATTGCGCAACTGCTCCAGCCCAGCCACAGGGAAGGACCCCAGGGACTCTGACATCCTGGTAAGGACGAGTTTCTCCCTCGAGCCAGGGCACTGTCCCTGGGTGTGCGGTTCCAGGGAGGTCTGCAGCATGCTGGGTGATGATGTGGATGTGGAAGCTGTGTGGAATGTAGGAGGACGAACTCCGTTCAGTGCTGACCTGGTTTGTGTGGCGTTTCAGGGTTCTTGTGGCGGGGAAGGTGGAGATGGATAAGACACAATTCCAGCGTTCAGTTTGCTTCCTGTTTAACTTGGGAAGAGGAGGCAATGATGATTCTGTCCAGTGTAGTCTGGTGACCCCAGGAATCCAAAGTCCATGCCTCTGGGAGTTTGAAGGTATGGATCGAATACATTTAGTTCAGCTGCAAGTTACAGAGAATTCCCAAAGAGAAGCAGGTAAAACATGACGGAATATCATTTTTCTCCCATTGAAGTCTGGGGTTGGGGCTGCAGCCTAAGACTCGTGTGATGTCCCGTGGTGTCAGGAACACAGTTGTTTGACCCTGTGTGGTGCTTATGACTAAGGTCACCTCATGGTCCATGATGGCTGTTGGAGCTCCAGTCATTACATTAATCGGAAGGAAGAAGATGAAAAGGAGTGCACACTGCTTGTAAGAACACTTCCTGGAAATAACACATTGCTTCTGTTCACACTGCATTGGTCTGGACTCAGTCACGCGGTCGCACTGGCTGCAGGGGACGCTGGGAGATGTAGTCTTACTTTTTGCTCGTTTGGTTTTTTTGGTGCTGGGAATTGAACCTCAGGTCTTGGCTTATGCTTAGCACAGGTTCTACCAGGGAGCTACACTCCCAGCTGCGAAATGGCTTTAAATGTAGATTCATCCCAGAAAATCATGTCTCCATCTACATGGCAGGTTGGTGGTTAGCAAAGACAGTCTCCCAGCCCAGTTTCTGTGCCAGTAACACAGTGCCACAGACTGGGTGGCTTACAAAGAAAGGAGGCTTATTTTGGCTCATGGCTCTGGAGGTCCAGAGCAGAGAGGCTGCATCTCCAGTGGCCGCCCTGCTGCAGAGGTGGGGCAGGGCATCACGGCAAGGGACAGGGAGTGTGAGTGTGTGTCTGGTCGCTTCTTAAAACACCACCAAGATTCAGTGGTGGGGGTTCACTCTAAGGCTTATCTAGTCCTGCTCCCCTCCTAGGGGTGTCCTCTCTAAATATCATATTCAAATTAAGTTTCCACCCTTTTCAGTCAGGCTGGTGGTCCTGCAGCTCCTGGCTTTTTTTTTTTTCCCAAAATGGCGGCAGCCACGTGTAACCAAACCTGCGGGTACTGTGATGGTGGATCTCCAGGCAACAGCAGGCAGCTGGTGATCCACTGATGGTCTGCAGGCTCTGCAGGCTACTGGTGGACGATCGGCAGGTGAACCTCGGTTGGTGGGCGATGAGTAGGTGAGAGGCAGGCGATGGGCAGGCCAGAGGCCGGCAAACAGGCAAGTGACGGATGGTAGGCGGCGGTCAGTGAGCAATCTGCACTCAAATGTAGTGCTGGGCTGATAGACTGCAGGTGATCGAGGTAGACAGATGTGGTAAAGAGCAGGGGATCGATGAGGAGTAGAGACTGCTTCCCAGAGAATCAGATTCTCCTCTTTTTGAATCTTGGATTATGGAGCAACAAGGCAAGTTTCCACCCTTTTAATAGCTCACATAGGGGGTTACATTTCATCACAGTGGCCTTGGGAGACACTCTAAAGGCTGCATTGAGAAGACTGTATTTCAGGGCGGGTGGAGGTCAGTGGTAGACCGTGTGCTTAGCATGCTTGAGGCCCTGGATTCCATCCCAGCATAAAAAAAAAACTACATTTCCCAGCCTCCACTGCAGCAGGCATGGTCATGTGACTGAGTTCTGGCAATGCAGTGTGAATGGAGGCAATAAGGACCATATCTACACCACAGCACAGGGGATATGAAACCTTGGGGACAAGAAGTCTGGGCCCCAAGGGAGAGATCACTGTGACCATGGTGGATTTGAGGAGACATTGCAGGTGGAAGGAACAGCTGGGCAAGAGGAAGTTCGTGGGTGTGAGAGCCGCATGGTGTCAAGTTTAGCTGTGCAGGGTGAGCAGCACGGGCCATGGGGCCCAGGCCTGGAGCCTCAAGGTGAGGCGTCTGAATTGTGTTTGATTGACAGTGGCACTGTGCCCCTCCCTCCCAACCCAGGGCTGCACACTATGTTGTAGTTTTTCAGGGTTGGGGGTTGGACAGACCAGCAGGGGAGGAATGTTAAAGATAAAAATGACTGACACTTGCTAAAACAGCAAGGACAACTTTGCTTAAGTCTCTTCCAATAGGGGAGAGAGCTGGGACTTGACTCTGACAAGGACAGGTGTATTTATAGCCAAGAAGCAAGGGGTCATTGGATGGAAGATGACTAAGAGGGGACTTCAGTTGGAGGGGATGCAGGGGATGCTTGCCCAAATGTGTGGGTGGAGAAGCAAAGCTGGCTCTGCAGGCATCAGGGGTGGGGTGTGGCCAGATGCCTCTCCTCCAGGGCATCCCTCAGGGACAAGAGGGTACAGCCGCAGAGCCAGCCCTACCCCTTACCCTGCCCAGGAGGTGGCTCACTGCTCCTTCTCTGAAAGCACCTTCGTATCCTGGACTAACCCCCAGAACCTCCCCCAGCTTTGGGGGCATGAATGTGACACGTGGAAAGGGCATCTCTCCGCCTCTCAAGGCCTGAGCGCAGCTGCTGCACACCTGGATCACCAGGGAGCGTTGCACAAAATACCAATCCCCAGCCTGGGGTCTGCTTGAATTCCTCTGAGCTGTGGTGCAGACTTTGGTATTTTCTGAGAGTTCACTCACCCACCCTGACTCCCCAGCTCTGACTCCCTGGGGGGCCTTTTCTATGAACCTAAGAATTCAACAGTGGGTCTGAGCCTATTTGTGCAGCTGAAGGGCCCCCGGCCAGCAGGTGGGTGCCAGCGGGTGGGTGCGTACAGCCTCATTCCTGGTGTGGTCCTGAGACCAGCAGCTCAGGGGCTTGTGGGTAATGCAGCCTCCAGCCCCACCCAAGACCCAGAGTCACGATCCACTCGTTTCAAGACTCCCAGGTGACTGGAAGGCGCAGTTACTTATGAGTGGCACTGGCCAGTCCGTGGCCCTGGGTCTGTGTCTGCCTCTGGGACGCCTCATTTTCCTGGTGTGTAAAAGAACCATATCGTTGGGTGCAGTGGCGCACGCCTGTAATCCCAGCGGCTCAGGAGGCTGAGGCAGGAGGATCTTGAGTTCAAAGCCAGCCTCAGCAACTTAGTGAGGCCCTCCCTAAGCAATTCAGTGAGACCCTGTCTCTAAATAAAATACAAAATAGGGCTGGGGATGTGGCTCAGTGGTTAAGCGCCCCTGGGTTCAATCCCTGGTTTAAAAAGAAAAGAAGAAAGACCCATATCTTAGGATCATGTGGAATAAGTTTATTCCTAGATGTTAGGACAGGCCTGGTCCACTGTCCCTGGCCCACTGTCCCAGGTTGCACACGGTTAGTGCAAGTCCACCCCGAGCCGGGGCCCACACTGCTGAGTTGCACGTGGCCCAGGTGCATCTCCACGGGCGCCAGCCAGCTTAGCCAGATGCTTTATGATCCTCTCTTATTTACCAGGGACTCCCACGTCCGAGTCTTCTGCTGACCTCGGTAGATGATGCAGCCTACTGGGCTTCCTCCGGAGGGACCCTGCCTGTCTTGCAGCCCCTCCTGCTGGGCACAGGCTGCTGGGGGAGGGTGAGCAAGTGCAGGGGTCTCTGGGAACTGTTGGCAGAGCGAGGCGCTACCAGGGCCGTCCCTTCCCAGCTGCAGGCACTTAGCATTTCAGGCCCTGCTAGATGCTTTATTGCCTGTTTCCAGGCGCTGGCAGGTGCGGATGGAGTACCTGTGGCTGCCCTGAGCTCCTGGCTCTTGGCATCGGAGATGAGAGACCTGTCACCCCTCGATTCATGGGCCGGGGCTGGGAACAGGCGTGCTGGGGTGTCTGCGTTTTCTGGGCTATTTTTCTTTGCCTCATTCCTCATTCCTGCCACTGCCTCCCAGTGCTTCCCCCCTCCCTTTTCCCAATTTCCCTGCAAAAGGCAGCTGGTCTGCCCAGTGTTGTGAGGGCCAGTTTGGGGGAAGGGGTGGGGGAGTCAGATGGATCTGCCTCTAGCTGTCACCTGCAGCTCCGTCAGCCGCGGGTCTGCATGGCTTTTTGGTACTTTTGATATTTTGCTGGGATGGATGGCGTTTGCTGGGGAGCTGACCCTGCAGGGATGTTTGAACAGAAACCCCCACCCCATGATGTCACTTTTCAAGGTCACCTGTGGCAAACTCACTTCTGCTGCCTGGAACAGTTTGGGGATGGTTTAGAGAATACTCTGCTTGCCCGTCTGTCTCTTCTCCGTTCTCTGGAATGAGAACCACCAATAAACCCGGCGCAGGCCTGCTGGCCCAGGGCCGGGCCTAGGGCATCAAGGGGGGAGAGTTCGTAGGAGAAGGTGGTGTGAGAGGAGCTGCAGCAGCCACCCTGTCGGGGCCCAGCATGCTGGCAGGAGTGGGACTCGGGTGTCCTCGTGTTAACCCAGCAAGGCGGGTCTTAGTAATCCGCCCACCCCTCCTTTCTTTTCTTTTTCTTTTTGTTTTTTTTGCAGTACTGGGCATTGGACCCGGATGCTCTAGCGCAGAGCTACCTGCCCAGCCCTTTTATTTTATTTTGAGATAGAGTCCCACTGACTTACCCAGGCTGGACTGGAACTTGTGATCTTCCTGCCTCAGTCTCCTGAGTAGCTGGGATTACAGGCGTGCGCCACCACGCCTGATGGCAATCCATTTTTTAAGAGCCAAATTCCAAAGATTTGTGCCGGGCGAAATATCCACCCCGCGTCGAAATGCATTATGGCGGGTGTTGTGGGAGCCCCTGTCAACACAGGAAAGAAGGTGACAGGGACGGTCGGAAGCAAAAGCGAGTCATTTATTCGCATTCCCTCGTCCTCGTGTCACCTGCAGATCCAGCCAACCTGGCTTTTTCTCCTGTTGTTAGCTCTCGCGCATCCTGCGAGGCAGGGAGTGGGCCTGGCTTGACGGCCTGTTGGTCCTGCCTGGTCCTGCCTTTGGTGGCCCTCCCCCTATGCGCCCCAGGCCCTCCAGGGCCACCGATCGCAAGTTCTCTGCCTTTGATTCGGTGTCTTTCCTGCACCCGTCCTTAGAATCCAGAGGCGATTTCCCCCACATATTAGAAGATGGCCTGGGAGCTCCAGTGTCTGTTTAGTGTGGTTGATCATCGCGAGCGCCCAGAGAGCAGAACCTGGATGAGAGTCTGTGTCGGAGTCACTGCGGCCCCCTCACTAAGGGCCCCGTGGTCTGCGAAGGGGTGGGGCGGGGGCCTCTCCTGCACTCTGGCCAGTCCTCTGCCTGCGTGGTAGCAGCCTGTGGTCCTGGCCCACATGTACCTGCAAAGAGAAGCTCCCTGTCCGCAGTGGAAACGCATGTTGAGGAGGAGGAAGTGCCCGCCGGAGCCAGCTGAAGGCCTCCTCCTCCTCCTGGGGTTGTCCTGGGTTTCCTCCTGTGGAGGACAGCTGGGGCATTCCTGGCCACTCCCTGATCACCACCATGTGGCAAGCACATCCCTGGCATCTGTGACACTGCTGCTCAGGGCCCTCGGGGGCTACGGAAACTGCCTGGTCAGAGTCAGGCTGGGCAGGTCATGGGTGGAGAGTTTTCTTAGATGGCCCTCTTCCTTCTTTCCCTGGTCATGTGGCAGAAGTCAGGCTGCAGAAGAGGAAGGACAAGCCATCAGCAGTAATGGAGCCTGAGTCATGCGTCCTGCAGGAGCTCAGGTCACCGTTGTGGATGTCCAGGGTCATGTTCTCTCTGAGCCTTCCCTCTGTCTGTCTCTGAGCCCTTCCTCTGCCCCCCTGAGGACCCAGAGGGGGAATAGGAGCATGGCAATCAGAGAAGCCCTTGTTCCTTGTTGGGGTGACTTGGACAGCAGAGGTGGGTGAGGTTGGTGGCCATGCTACTGTTGTCCTCTCCGCTGCAGGATGGGAAGACCCTGGGACTCAGGAGAGCTGGCATTTCCGACTGCCTTCCAAACTGGCTGATGCCTGGCCTGCAGTCTCCTCTCTGGGAATGAGGTTAGACCAGACTGGGCCAGCAGT